>JAABOM020060739.1:0-46321 GCA_011800125.2 Solanum clarkiae
AACACCCTTTGGTAGCCTAATTACATAACAAAACAACATATGGGCAGCAAGCGGACAATTACGAACCATAGCGTATTTTTTCAACTATTTTGCCTCTAATTGTATTCCCTACTGCACATTCACTTATACCATCATGTGCATCCTGTTATAATGCCATACCAACCTTACAAAAAACCATAAAACATTACACATCATAATCCCACGCAATCTAAAAATGGGCAGCATAACGTTACCTTTCTTTCGCTACATTTTGACGTCGACAACCCCAAACCTATTCCAACTTTAACAAAAATGTTCCAGCAACATTTACACATACAACCAGCTTTGAACTAGTCTAAGAACAGCCACAAATCAGTTATTAATGACATAAATTAACAGTTTGCTCTCCAACAGTCCACAAGTTCATACGAAGCACATAATTACAATATCGTATAATGACTCGCTTTTGTGGACTGTAACAGCAGTTAACCAGCCTTTTTATACTACTGTAAAACCATTCTTTGTTGCATAACTAAGTTCTAATATATTATAAAGCTAGCCAACAAGAGAAAAACCTCTTAAATAACAAGAAAAGTATACAAGAATCCCTAATACACAATCTGTCCAGAAATTCCAGCATAATCAATCTAACAAATACTTTTTATTTTTCATAGTAAAACCATACTAAATACATATGTAAGCTTACTTACCACTACCTTCAAGGTATATAGCTTCTATAAGAACCCTAGAAGTTCTTTCCTTGCTACTTTCAAAATGTACTTAAACATTATTTTCAAAAAAAGCTTCAACATGAATATCAAAAATCACTATAAACTTGTCAATATAAACATGAATGCATGCAAAATGACATAAGGGCCGAAACTTAAGACTTGAAATCACATAGGGGGACTTAAATTAGTACCTTAAGGATGAGTAGAGTGGAAGAGATATGGATATCGCTTTTGCATGTCCGCCTTGGCCATGTGGCACATTTAACTTGTCAGTTCCTCCAAAGGACCTTAACAGAAGATACATCCTTGTTCGTCAACCTCTTCACTTGTCTATCCAAAATTTCTACCAGGACCTCTTCATAAGTCAAATTATCTTCAACAACACCGATAACATCTAGAGGCACAATAGCACTTGGGTGGCCAAATACTTCATAAACATAGATACATAGAAGGCCGGATGAACGATATGCATGTCATTGGGCAACTCTAACTCATAGGCCACCTTACCAATCCTCCTCAACATTCTATAAGGACCCACAAATATTGGACTCAATTCACCTTTTTTACCAAAATGAAACACACCCTTCATGGGTGAATCCTTCAAGTAGACCAAATCACCAACTTTAAATTCAGGATCCCTCCTCCTCACATCGGTATAGAACTTTTATCGACTTTGACCGATTTTTAACTCTCCCTAATCAACCTCAACTTCTCCATGGCCTCCATAACCAAATCCGAAACTAACAAGGTAATCTTTCCCATATTAAACCATCCAACCAGGAATTTATAACATCTTCCATAAAGAGCCTCAAAAGGAGTCATGCCAATGCTTGAATGATAACTATTATTATAAGCAAACTCAATGTGTGGAAGGTGATCAACCAAACTACCTTTACACTCCAAAACACAAGCTCTAAGCATATCTTTAAGAGTTTGGATAGTCCTTTCGTCTTGGCCATCTGTTTGAGGGTGAAAGGTCGTCTAAGCTTTACCTTGGTACCAAGATCTCTTTAGAAGTACCTCCAAAAGTTAAAGTTAATTGACCATCACGATCCAAAATAATAGACAAAAGTATCTCCTACAATCTAACCAATTCATGGATGTAGAACTTAGCATAGTCTTCGGCACCATAAGTAGTCTTAACCGGTCGAAAATGAGCCAACTTTGTCATTTTATCAACCATAACCCAAATAGAATCAAAATGTTTTCTAGTCTTAGGAAATCCAATCACAAAGTCAATATTGATTTCCTCCCACTTCCAAGTAGGAATCTCTATATCTTGGGCTAGGCCACCCGGCCTTTGATGTTCGACTTTCACTTGTTGGCAATTATGACAACCAGATACAAATTCAGCAATATCTCTCTTCATACCACCCCACCAAAACAGTTCCGTCAAATCTCTATATATCTTTGTAGAACTTGAGTGAATAGATTAGGATGAATTATGAGCCTCATCTAAAATCCTCTTTCTCAAGTCATCTACACTAGGCACACACAACCTACCTTATTACCTAACGACACCATTCCCCCCTTGGAAGAAAACCTTCACCTTCCTATATCTCATAACGGCCTTCAATTCTAACAAGGTGGGGTCAAGATCTTCCTTTGCCTTTACCTCCTCAATCGATGAAGACTTAAAATCATCAATAACCACTACACCACCATTGTCAATATCCTCCAACCTAACTCCCAAATAAGCCAACTGATGAACCTCTCTAGACACCTTCTTGCCACCATCATCAACATGTGCTAGATTACCTATAAAAACCCTACTCAAAGTTTCGGCCACAACATTAGCCTTACCAAGGTGATAATGCACACTCATGTCATAGTCTTTAAGAAGCTCCAACCACCTCCATTGTCTCAAATTAAGATCCTTTTGGGTGAACACATATTGGAGACTCTTATGATCGGAGAACACATCAACATGCACCCCATACAAATAATGACGCCTAATTTTCAAAGCAAATACCATGGCAACCAATTCAAGGTCATGGATAGTTCTTTTCATGCACCTTAAAGTTGCCTAGAGATATAAGCTATCACCTTATCATTTTTCATCAAAACACAACCTAAACCAATTCTTAAGGCATAACAATACACAACCAACACTTCTAACCCTTCCGGTAGAGACAAGATCAGAGCAAAGACAAGCTTATCTTTCGAAGTTTGGAAACTCTTTTCACACTCATCGGTCCACACAAATTTCACCTTCTTTGGCATCAACTTAGTCATAGGAGAAGCAAGAGAGGAGAACCCATTCACAAACCTCCGGTAATAACCTAGTAACACCTAGAAACTTCAAATGTCCAAGGGAGTCAAAGGTCTAGGCCAATTTCTAATCACCTTCATCTTTTTAGGATCTATGTTAATACCATCACCCGATACCACATGACCTACGAAAGCAACCTCTCCCAACCAAAACTCACATTTTTCATATTTGGCATACAACTTCTCCTCCCTCAAGATTTGCAACACTATCCTCAAGTGACCAACATGCTCCTCCTCACCACGGGAATAGATCAAGATATCATCTATGAAAACCACCACAAAGAAATCAATGTAGGATTTAAATACCCTATTCATAAGATCCATGAAGATAGCCGGTGCATTAATCAAACCGAAGGACATAACCACAAACTCATGGTGCCCATACCTAGTCCAAAAGGCCATCTTGGCAATGTCACACTCCCTCACTTTCACTTGGTGATACCCTAACGGAAGATCAATCTTAGAGAAGTGACTAGGCCCTTGAAGTTAGTCAAAAAGATCATCAATCCTTGGTAGAGGATACTTATTCTTTATGGTGACCCTATTGAGTTGTCGGTAATCAATACACATTCTAAGAGTACCATCCTTCTTCTTCACAAACAACACCGGTTCACCCCAAGGTGATTGGCTAGGCCTAATAAAACCCTTCTTTAACAAATCCCTCAATTACTCCTTTAACTCTTTTAACTCCACCGGGGCCATTCGGTAAGGGGGGAATGGAAATGGGTTGGATATCGGGAAGGAGTTCTATACCAAAGTCTATCTCCCTTTTGGGAGGGACACCAGGAAGCTCATCAAAAAGACATCAAGAAACTCATTAACTACTGAAACTGACTCTTTGGGAAGGACTTTGGACTCAACATCTGTAACCCTCACTAGATGATAGAGACACTCTTTAGAGATCAACCTTTGGGATTTAATGTAAGAGATGAATCTACCCTTGACCACCATATCATGACTCTCCCACTCAAGCATGGGTTCATTTGGGAATCAAAATTTGACCCTATGAGTTCTACAATCAATAGAGGCATAATATGCATACAACCAATCCATCCCAAGAATGACATCAAAATCTGCCATATCCAACTCAATAAAATCACAAGGCAATATTTTATGCAAAATGAAAATGGGAAAATCTCTATAGACCCTACAAGATTAGATACTTTATATGGCTTACACATCATTTCGGGGTTAACATGAAACTTTTTGGCAACAAAAGGAGTAACAAAAGAAAGAGTGCCACTCGGGTCTATCAATGCATAAACATCAAAATTAAATACTTTTAACATACAGGTGATGACATAGGGAACCTTGTTCACCCCTTGCCTCCCTTGGAGCATGTAGAATCGATTTTGCCTTAGGGCACCTCCTTGTTGGCCTTCTCTTTCCAAAGGAACCGCATTGCACCTTAGCCTTGTGGAAGAACATCTCTATCCTCGTTTTGATTATGAGTACAATTCATCACCTTATGACCCACTTCACCACAACCATAACAAGCATTAGTATCCTTAAAAAATCCATCACGGCCTCATCATATTTTGGGGACATAGGCTTAGATACCACACCACCAAAACCTTGCACCCTTGGGTTGTCATTAGCAACCCCTCTAGTAGGAGAATTGGAAGATCCTTGGCCTTGATGAAATCGTCGAACCTTGGGACTTTGGAATCTACCTTCAAAATGGGTCTTCTTGGCCTCATGACCCCTCTTCTTTCTCAACTTTTCCCCCTCTAATTGTTCGGCATAAGCCATGAGACGGGACAAGTCTATACCACCAATCAACATGGTGGCACGACACTCCTCATTCACTAAATCGGATACACCCATCATAAACTTGTTCATTCTAGACCTTGGCTCCACCAATTGTGGAGCATATTTAGAGATTTGGTTGAACTAGAGGGCATATTCCCTCATACTCATCGATCCTTGCTTTAAATTTATGAATTCCATCATTTTGGCCTCTCTTAACTCAAGAGGGAAGAATTGGTTGAGAAAAGGCATCTTAAAATCCTCTCAAAGAACCACATTGTTGTTCCACTTCTCCACCTTCCATTAGGCAAACCATATTTGGGCTACCCCTTGAGTTGGTAAGCCGTCAACTCTGCCTTCTCCTCCGATCTAACTCCCATAATAGACAACATTTTGTACTTCTCATCAATAAATTCTTAAAGGTCCTCATCCACTTTAGACCCACAAAACTCCAGCTGGTTCATCCTCATAAAATCCCTCACCCTAGAAGCCAGAGTAGTAGCATGAGGGGCTTGGACCTCTTGGTTGATTGGATTAGTCATGGCTTGAGCTAGCATATGAATAATTTCTTGAAACTCTTCATGAGCTAGTTGCTCTTCGGGTGTATGGGCCCTTCTTTCTCTTATATTAGGCATGATCTAAAATAGCAAAGAACATGTGTTAAAGGAGAACCTTACCTAACTTCTATAGCACGACATAGAACATGAAGAATGGAAACATTTCCTAAAATGCTTCATAGCCTCTCACTCATAGTTGTGTTGCATTTCACAACCATGAATAAGACTCGAATCGACGCGGTGTGTTGGATGCCAAGGACCATTAACAATTAGTGCTCTAATACCAAGTTTGTCATGACTCAAGCCTAGGTCCTAGACGTGACACGGCTAATGGGAACCCGAAGGGACCCAAAAAAGCCTCTTAGCATATCAATCACACATCCTTGGTCACAGAAGCAAAGTAAACAATATCAAGAGAATAGAATTATGGATAAAGGGGCTAAGGGAAGTCTTTGATAGCATAAAAGATAGAAGATTCAAAGCTCATGACATAATTACATCATTAGTTCCAATAAACACCTCTAAACATAGACTTCAGCAGGGACCAAGACACTTTCTGGGCTCACCCTTTTAGTATCAAAGTTCAATATAAGGAGATAACAAAAGTAAAAGCACAAAGCTAGTTTCCCTGAACTTAAGGACTCACCAATAGCTTATCTTCAAGATGACCAACTATCCATAATGAGGATGATCATGAGGAGCTCTGGTTCCTATATGGTGAAATCATGTAGGCAAGAGTACGTGTTAGTACATTTGACTGTACCAAGTATGTAAGATATAATGAAACAAGAGATAAGCAACATAATTGAAGTGCATAATTAAGCATTGAATGAGCATAATAACAATATGCATGCATGAATGATGTTTGAAGTAAACCACGCTTAGATAGAACATAGTATACGTGTAGGAAGAGACCATCATCATAGACCAAGAAGCCTAGTACTTGGAATTGAATATTATCCCCTTAGGAAGCGATTGTAGTATCTACCCCTCAATTGATAGATGGGCATAACACCCTCCATAAAAGTTGTCAAGGTATATACCCTCAACACGGTAGGCATAGCACCCCCCATCAAAATGGTGAAGGTATATACTCCTCAACAAGGTAGATGGGCATAGCACCTCTCATCAAAGTGTGGTCAACTTGCAATACTATAGATACTTTTCATGAATGTAACATATATATACATTCTTTTCATCATCATTAAGTTACTGGACTCATAAGTCATGCAATAGATCACCAATAATTCAAGAATCCTTAACAAGATATATTATCAAACACTTGGCAGGCTTGAAATGCTAGTTAAAAATCACGCACTTCAAGAGTGAAATCATGTGAGAAATCTTAATGTAAATCAACCCACCAACACTTGGTTAAACCCTCTTGTGAAATACATTGAAAACCCCCCATCAAATATCATCCTAGATCGTAGATTCATAGCTCAATACATGCATAGTCACAATAGGCAAATCATCTCATAGTGTAGACTTAAAATGATTAAACATGTGTTTTTAATCAACTTTTCATGAAACCTCAATATAGTATATGATAATAATCAATAATGAGTAATTCCCATAAGTAACATGACTTGGAAACATATAAGTTTCATAAAAAAGGAGGTTGGGCACCATGGGTGAAAGGACCCAATGGTTGAAACCCACATACCTTAGACCTTGAATTTCTTACAATTTGGTTATGAAGACTTGAAGCTTGGAAGTGGATCTTGGAATCAAGAACTTGCTCTTGAGTTTTTCTGAATTTGTATTAAGGTTTTGATGGAGGCTCTTAAGAGAATTTGAGAGTGTATTCAAGTTGAGAGTAATGACTTTGACCCTTTTGAATAGGGTTTAGGCCTTTTGGGGAGATTAAGATAGCATTGGAAGTCTAAAAAGGTCATTAGAATAGATTAAATTCATAAAAACGCCATTAATGAAATGGACAGAAAAATTGATAAAGTGATTACACGGGTCGTATGGCACTCCACTGTTCGTGTGGAGTACCCATGAACCAACACTTAGGAAATTTCTGGAAATTGGAAACTTGGCCAACACTTGAAATTTTTTGCCTAAGTGTCACCTCACGAATTGGTACACAGGTCGTGTAAGGTCACATGGTCTGTTTACTGGTTTGTCAAATCATATTTAGAAAATTTTACAGAAGTCAGAAGATGGTAATTTTACACTTAGAAAAAGTTTCGCTCTAAAAGCCTAATTGAGGGCCTCATGGACCGTGCCACACCACACGAATTGTGTGACCTATCATGGCACATTCCGTGGCCATAAAGTGGCCATTATCGGTCCCAGGCTAGTCATATGGCTCGTGAGATGCCACACGACCCGTGTGGCATCACTGCATGGGAGGGTTCTACGAAAATGGGCATAATTCCTTCATTCGAACTCAAAATAAGGTGAAACTAAGTGCGTGGAAAAGTCAACTCGAAGATCTTTCATTTTGACATGTTGTGGGTGATCCAGTTCCAAGTATTCTAAAATTTATGCTTGTTTAAAGTTGACCCTTGCATAAACCATCACCCAAAACTCAATTCATAGGGAAGTCTTAAACTCTTCAAAGTACTAGAAGTCTCTCATGACCCTAATATACTCCCTACCTAAACGAATGAGGCTTGAAACATGGATACAAAAGGGCATGGAGTTATGGGGTATCACAACCAAGATGCCCAATAAATGGATGAGGAATATAATGGCTCCATTGTATAAGAACAAAGGTGATATCCAAAAATGTAACAATTACAGTGGTATCAAGTTGCTAAGTCACACTATGAAGGTCTTGGAGAGAATGGTAGAGATGAGGGTGAGAAAAGTAGTGGCTATTTCAGAGAATCAGTTTCGATTCATCCCGGGATGAGCGACTACTGAAGCAATTCATGTTGTTCATAGATTAGTGAAGAAATATAATTAAAGAAAGAAGGACCTGCATATGGTTTTCATTCATCTCAAGAAGGCCTATGATAAAGTTTCGAGGGATGTGCTGTGGAGGTGCCTGGAGGTGAAAAGTGTCCCGATGAATATATTAGGGTAATAAAGGACATGTATAATGGAACCAACATTTGGATAAGAATGGTAGAAGGAGACTCAGAGTATTTTCCTTTCGAGATGGGACTTCATCAAGGATATGTGTTGAGCCCTTTTCGGTTTGCCTTGCTGATGGATGAGCTAACAAAGTCTATTCAAGAGGAGGTTCCATGGTGTATGCTATTTGAAGATGGAATAGTATTAACTGATGAGAGTCGGACTAAATCTAATGATAGATTGGAGATCTGGAGACACGCTTTGGAGTCCAAAGGATTCAAACTGAGTAGGACCAAAACAGAGTACTTGGAGTGCAAATTTAGTGTACCGGGGGATGAAGCAGACACTAATGTGGGACTTTCTACTCAACTTATTCCCAAGAGAGAAAATTTTAAATATATTGAGTCTACCATCAAGAGTAGTGGTGATATCAATGATGATGTCACACATCGTATTGGGACAGCATAGACAACATGGAGGCTTGCCCCTGGAGTACTATGTGATAAGAAGATACCACCTAAACTCAAAGGTAAATTTTACAGAATGGTGATTAGACCATCTTTTCTGTATACGGTGGAGTATTGGTCAATCAAAAAACTCACATGTTCAGAAGATGCAATTCACGAAGATGAGGATGACGAGATGGATGTGTGGAGACACCAGGAGTGATAAGATCAAGAATGAGATCATTCGGGAGAAGCTAAAGGTGGCTCTTGTGATTGACAAGATGAGGGAAGTGAGATTGCCATGGTTTGGACATGTGCAGAGAAGAAGTGTCGATGCTCATGTTAGGAGGTGCGAGAGGTTGGATTTAAGAGCTACATGGAGGGATAGAGGTAGACCGAAGAAGTATTAGGAGGGAGGTAATCAGACAAAATATGGCAACACTTGATCTCACCTAGGACATGACCTTAGATAGGAAAGAGTTGAGGTCGCGAATTAGAGTAACAGACTAATAGGCTAGTAGGGATAGATTAAGTAGTACGATTGGGTCCTTATACCCTATAGGGTCAGTATCCGCCTTTTGTGTGTTGATTATATTGTATTTACTATTTATCATTGCTTTCATTATTTGTCATTCTTCCTTGTTTCTCTTTTCCTTTTCATTTTTCCGTATCTAGTTTATTCTGCTTATGAGTTTTTGAGACAAGAGTTCCCCGAAAACAGTCTCTCTACCTCTAAGAGGTAGTAATAAGGTCTGCATACATTTTACCCTCCCCAGACCCTACTTGTGAAATACCACTAGGCATGCTATTGTTGTTATTGCATTTCTTTTGTATGTAGTGCCAATAGGTTCATATATTTAGTAGTAGAATATACTTATCTATGTTTTGTATTTTAATGTATACTATGTTGTAGTTGTCGATACAAGTTTTTTTTCATGTTCGAAATATATATCAAATTAATATTTGTATTATTGTTGTTCAAATTCATTACGGGAGGCAAGAGTATGAATAGCAAATGAAGAAAATAATTACATATTTCTGAAAATAGGATTCTTTCATAGTAGAAGAGGAACATAATGACTCTATATCCCATAAATGGGGATTCTTTCTCACTAACGTTCCATCTTGCGCTACGTTTAATAATCAAAATATCGACATTTTTTGAAAATCAATAATTAATGATAATTTAGATAAATAGTAGCATAATATTACATGGAAAAAATTACACTAAGTGATAGCTCATACTAAATTACAGAAATACACAATTTATGTTTACAAAATTTCATATAATCCCAACTTTTTTAAAAAACTATAAAAATTCCTTAAATAATACAAAACTGCAACACCTACTGATACAAATTACAATCTCTACTTCTCCATATATCATAGTTAAAATCCCTTTATGCTTCTATCTTTCGATATGTATCACTAATTTCGTTTTTTATATCAACAAGAAAGGATTTTTGATAACTTTAAAAAAATTGGTATTAATTGGAATTAACTCCAAAATGTATGGAATTTGTGTAAGTTATACTAGTATTTTATTTATCATTTTTCTGGTTCATTTTTTCAAAATTATCCAAAATGGCCCAATTTGGATAAAACAACCATATTTAATATAATTAATGTTTTAGCCACAATTTATTGCTATTTAGCTACGGTTAATTAATACTATTAGAAAAATTATTTTTTATAATTTTTTTACTTTTTTAAATATAATATTTTTTCTTTTCTAGTTGTTTCCCTTTCTCGTGGAAAATAAATATTTATAATATATATCTTTTTAATTTATTCAGGTGAGAATGGATGATAGTCAAATAAATATCAAAATATTATACAATTACTCGTATAATTCAATATATGATTATGCACATTTATTTAATATTGATATATTAAATATGCACTACATAATTATATCTATACTATTTATACATGTTTATATATCATTTATACGATATATGCATGAAGTATACAATATCGATGCATTACATAGACACCACATTATTATGTATACAATACCAATACATTACTTATACATTAAATAACTATTTATACAAATATCAATGCCTTATATATACACTAATTAATTATTTATACAATATAGATATATTATATATATATTACATCATTATTTAAGCAATATTATATATGTCCATATATATATATGTGTGTGTGTTTATACACTAACTATACAATATTAACACGTCATATACACTATTTAACTGCTAATAATTTATTTTTCTTAAAAAAGGATTAGGTATATAGAAATATTCAAATCGCACCTAATAAAAAAAAAGTAAACACTAGCTAATAAAAACTACAAAAATAATGTTACTTAGTCACGATTTAATTATGATTAAATAGAAATAAATCGTGGTTAAATAGAGGATTTAGCTATATTTTATTTTATTATTTTTTAATTCTATTTTTTAAAACTAATAACTTCTTGCTATATATTTGAGATTATCTCTATTACTTGTGCAGAAATTTCTCCGAACAATATATTACATTTTTCTAATGTCTGATCCTATTAACCAGGCCCACAAGCATACTCTAGTTGCCTTCCAACCGTACTAGTGTCTAGGATCAATAAAGGACAGAAGCCCACTTTGATTGATGAATGAAGAATAAATTGGGCTTTGTTCAACATTAATAGTGAAGCATTCTAGCAGGGGAGCAAAACGAATCCTATAAATTTTACAAATTTCATATTTTATAATATTAATTTTTTTTTATATTAATTATTTTTTAAATTATTAAAATTTTTATATTTATTAGGCATTTTGATATCTTAAAATTTGTTTAATGCATGTGAAAAAAAAAAAGGGAAATAAATTAATTATTTACGCTAAAAATGAGCTGAATTGAAAAATTAAATTCAATCACCCATTAAAATAGAAACAATTTCAAATATTCAAAAATAGTCTAGAAAATTCTTGTAAGAACACACAATTCAATCACCCATTAAAATAGAAACAATTTCAAAAATTCAAAAAACCTTTGAAAAATACTTACAAAACATGCAAAATTGAAGATGGTAAAACAATTTTATTCATGGTGCTTATTAAATTACACTATAATTTGATGGAGGAACACACGACGTCCTTCCAATGTTTTTGTTGATTATCTGGAATCCACGGCGTCCTTCCAATGTTTTTGTTTCACCACCTTAATTAATTTTGAATTTTTAATCTGCAACAGTTTTTGGACCTCCTACTATTCTAAATAATTGATACACACAAATTGGTTGACCATATGATTACTTTTTATCTTTTTATCTGCTATCTAGCTTAGTAACGAGTATA
Source organism: Solanum clarkiae (assembly GCA_011800125.2). Lineage (NCBI taxonomy): Eukaryota > Viridiplantae > Streptophyta > Magnoliopsida > Solanales > Solanaceae > Solanum > Solanum clarkiae. The sequence continues at coordinate 12,069 of JAABOM020060739.1, forward strand.
ATTATTAAAAGTGTTTTTTAGAATTAGTTTGATGCTGGAGCATTTTACACAAATTAGTTTGAGAATTAGTAAATAATTTATTTTGTTTTTGTCTAGTAGATACTTGATACATAAAATCAAGTCCTTGATCTGGGGTAGTTGATAGTTGATTAAGGATTTTCGTATTTTTTAGAATGATACTCATCGTTGGAATAGGAGATTTAGGTAATTGATACTTTAAGAAGGAGTGCTTGTGCTTATCAAACTACTGGTAATTGATAACTAACATATGTTTTATATTTTTTGTCTAATATATACTTGATACTTAAAATTAGGTGTTTGATCTGGGTGGTTGATACTTGATTAAGAATTTTTGTATTTTTTTGGAATAATACTCATCATTGGAATCGAAGCTTTATGTACTTGATACTTTAAGAAGAAACTCTTGTTCTTATCAAACTACTGATAATTGATACTTGACATAAGTTTTATATTTTTTTGTCTAGTAGATACTTGATATCTAAAATTAGGTGCTTGATCTGGGTAGTTGATACTTGATTAAGGATTTCCATATCTTTCAGAGTGATACTAATTGTTGAAATTGAAATGAAGACTGCTATGAAGAAGTAGATGAAAAATGGAAGACACTAGGTTTTTGGTGGAGGAATTGGAGACTTTTCAATTTCTTTCATTTTTTGTTTAGTTTGAAAATAATAATAAAAAAATTTGAAATTGAAATTAATCATGAAAAGATTGATTAGGAGACTAAAAATAGGAAGAGTATGTAGATATTGATTAGAATACTTAAAAGTAGGAGATAATTTAGGATAAATTAAGAAGGAGAGAGAAATAAAAGTCTAGGTATCTACAAGTTGGAGAGAGAGTAGAAATAAGGAATTTTTGTAATTTTTTAAGATGGTAGGGATTATTAGAAAATATGGTAAAATATATTGTGTAGTTATGTAATTTTTTCCAAAAGAATTAGAGCCTAAATCACATTATAGCAAACATATGCTATGTTTTTCTAGTGGGAAAAGGTACAAATTCCCCCTTAAACTTATTTTAAAAGTCAATTACACATAAACTATTATAGTGATCTATTACATATCTATATCGTTTAGAAATGAATCTATTTATCTCTTAAAACTGATGTGGGGAAAAAGTTAATAACAAAGAATTAAGTACGCTTGTCAATAAAATTAGATTAAAAAAAAAAAAAACTAAAGGGACCAAAATTAAAATCCTCTGTACTCCCCTATCCCCACCCTCACCCTACACACATTGCTTTTTCTTTATACCCCACCCATTATCTTCTTCTTCTTCATTATTTATTTAAACTTTAAATCAACCAATCCAATTTTTTGTTCTTTTTATATGCAATAAAGAATTTTACAAAAGAAGAATTTTCTTCATCCCCGGAAGCTTTTCAATTTTAGAAGATTGATTATTCTTTTACAATCTTAGAGTGTTGGGTTTCAACTTATGGATTGAATTTTAAGTTTGAGTCTGATCCAGTTGGTTTTCTAGAGATATTCATAATTTTAACATTTAGGGTCTTATTCAAGATAGAAGTCAATTTTAATTTTTTCTGATAAAGCTGAATAAAATCAAGAAGGGTAAGGGAAAGAGGTATGTTTTGGTATTTGTGATCGGTGACTCATTTAGAGTTTTGAGTGGTTGTTGTGTGGCAGTTTAGGTGGTTGTTTGATGGCTATATGGTGGGTTCTGATTTGTCGGAAATAAGAAGGAATGCCATTCTGGAGTTGGATTTATGGTGGTGATGGGTTGGTTGTTCTTTCTAAAAGACAACTAAGAGAATATTCATAATGATTTTTTCAGTGAGATAACAGATGAAATGTGTGGGACTTAGTGATGACAAATATATGATTATTACAACAACAATAATATACATAGTGGAATTCTACAAGTGAGATTTGGAGAGGTAAAATGTACGCAGACCTTATCACTACCTCATAGCGATAGAGAAGTTATTTTTGAAAAACCCTCGTCTAAAAGAATCGATGCATCATAAACATAAATATGTTTGATTTTATCAAGTATTGGTTGATTATGCACTAACATCTATTTAAAGCTTATTCCATGAGTTGATTTTTATCTATTAGAACCATACATAATATGAACTATGAAAACTATGGAAGATTATGGATTTTTATGATGGATTTTGTAACACTCGGTAAAATTATCAAAATACCCCTAGAGGAGAGGTATGCACGTAATATTTTTTCACATGTTCCGTTTGCAAATCTGAGACAAGATATATGATAAATATGAAAAATTGAGTGGGAAAATGATCTCGGTCGATTTTTAGGGCGATCAGATCAAAAGATAATTTTTTGATCTGAAAATGAAAAACAGTGATTGTATGCGACAGAGGCACGTCGCGCCTCTGTAGCGGACTTACACTTAATTTTTTTCAATTTTTGTAGATAGGACTGGAAAACTTGTTTGGGAAATTTTGAAAAAAATATATATGTGCACGCCTAGTCCGCGACGTGGACTAGGCTATTCCGAAGTGAAACTTTTTCTAAAATTTTTGAGGTGCATTCCGAATAATTTTCAACCCCTCCAAAACTCAATACACGATCAAAATATGCCGTTTTGAATGTAAAAAGAGTCAAAAACTCCATTCTAAGTGTTTTTCTAAGTCTTGGAGAATGTTAGGGCTTGAGAGAAAAGAAGAGAGAAGCATAGATTGGAGAATTCAAAGGCAAATTCTTGAAGTTGATTTTTTGTAGCTTCACACTCCGAATATAAGGCTAAACTAAAAGCATGAGATTGTACTCTCATATGCCCCATAGATGGTCATAGAAGAGTTGAAAGTCTAATGAGTCTACATACATGATTCTTGATGGTTTTCTTCAAATTTATATTATTTACATCTATTTCTTATGTTGATGAGCATCATAAACTTCTTTTCATGATTTGAATACTATTCATGAGATATTGTATAACCCTACAAAATTACTTTTGAAAGCATGCATGACTGAACTTAGGGATTTTGAAATGTGAGAATGACGATGAGCTTGATAGAACTTGATAGTCTTGTGACTATCCATAAATGAACCCTAATAATTCGTCTATTCGATTGTTTCCTAATGATAGTTCTAAGCCTTGAGCTGTTCATTGAGATGTTAATTGATAAGACAATGAGTGTCTTTATGAGACTGAGGAAATGATGAGTTCCACCACGAGGATGATTTGAGATAGTTTGATTAGGATAGGTTGTCTTATGAACATTGATTCTTTGGAGGAGTATCGAGCACCAAAAGAGTAAGATTTAATCCAACTCGCACTTGTCAAACTACATAGTGAAGCGTAGGGGAGGATTAGGACCATCATATCATATTATGTTGAGGTTCCCTCTAATTAGAAGTCCCCAAAATAATAGAGGACTTGTAGATTGTCATCTCCTTTTCAGACTTGTCCATTATGGTTTTGATGCATTCTCTACCTGGCAAATACAAAATGGTTGTGGAAGCAACGATGACTTATTGTACAATTACTAGCTCATAAGTGATTGTTGTTAGATAAGAGAAACTCCAAGAAAGTTCCCACCTTGAGTACTCTGAGTGGAGATGAGATGAGATGTGATGAGATGAGTCTGATTTGATTGATGAGGTTTGATTGGTTGGTGGGTTACTTGTCTACTCTTCATTCTTGCTTTAGATAGACATTTGACATGTTGATTGCTGATTATTCTGAGTTGATATTGTTTCATATTATTCTACCTCTTTTTGTTTCATTCAGCTATTTTACATACTATATATTTCATGTACTGATGCCACTCAGCTGCATCATTTTATGATGCAAATACACAGGGATTAGAGATCGTCAACAGGCGAGTCGTTGAGGATCTGACCAGTCAGATAATTGGTGAGCCTCCTTACTTTGGAGTATTCATTATATTTATTTTATCTTAATTTAGGGTTAGACTTTATTAACTTTATTTTGATTGAGGTAGCCATGGGTCTGTCGTTGGCACCACTTGATAGTGATAAAGGCTTCATAGACTAGAGTCAAATGTTGATGTTAAGATTGTTGTGCTAGTTCATTCGACTAGCCTTTTTAGTTATTATATTCTATTGAGAACTAGATGAGATGTGCCCATTTACTTTTCTTATGTCTTCCGTTTATTAGTAGAGTTTATTGATTGGATGAATGTGATAAAGTCAAGTGGTTCACTTAGTGACTAGCAATATCTCTGGGTGCCGGCCACATCTAGGGTACCCTCCGACGACGTGAAAAAATTGGTATCAGAGAATGAGTTTAAGAGTCCTACGGAGTTTATGAAGCCGTATCTAGTAAAGTCCTTTTTATTGGTGTGAAGAGCTCTACATCCATAATTTTGAGGCTATAGGACATTTAGGAATTGTTTCACTTCTTTCATGTTCTAAATCGTGCGATAGATTTATGCTCCATGAAAGGTTCTCTTCTTATTCATGCTTTGCATGTCGTAGAGTTGTGATCATGCCTCCTAGAAGAGTCGTCAGAGGTAGAGCGCATCCCGCTAGACAGAATGTTAACCCACCTGAGCCTCAAGGACATGAGGAGCCTGTGGAACCAGCTGTCCCTGTTGAACACCCCCCACAAGATGAGGTCTCCAATACTGAGCTATGCCATGCTATTCAAACTCTAGCCCAGGTTGTCACAACACCTGCTGCGAGACAAAAAACAGGTAGATAGGATGCACATAACACATCTAGAGTCTGGGAATTCTAGGGGATGAATTGACCTAAGTTCATAGGGTCTGCGTCCAATGAGGATCTTGAGAACTATGTGGAGGAGCTTCAAAAAATGTTCTAAGTGATGCACGTGGATGATGCTAATAGGGTCGAACTTGCTGCTTACCAACTCAAGGGTGTAAACCAGGCGATGGTTCAACCAATGGAAGAAGAGTAGAAGAGAGGATGCCCCATTTTTTAACTGGGCAATGTTCGAGGAAGCCTTGTTAGGGCACTTGTGACCAAGCGGGTCACTATTAGAGAGAGTGTCTAAAGTGGGATGGTAGAGCTCAATCGTTTGCACTACCCAGCTAGAGGGAACCATAGAGGTCCTATGTCAAGCGTAAATGGAGCCACAAGCCATTTGTATGCCATAGGTAGTCGTCATGATCAAAAGAACTCCCCAGAAATTGTGATAGATATGATTCAAGTCTTTTCTCTTGATTGTTATGTTTTGATAGATTCTGGTTCCACATTATCTTTTGTAACTCCTTATGTGGCAAGTAGATTTGATAGAATCCCTAAGAGTCTTCTTGAAACCTTTGATGTTTCTACTGCAGTGGGTAGGCTATTCAAGATGAGAGAGTCTATAGAGCTTGTGTAGTGTGCATCCATGATATGGATACTATCATCAATTTGGTTGAGTTAGAGATGACTAATTTTGATGTGATCCTTGGAATTGATTGATTTCACACCTGTTATGCCACTGTTGATTGTAGAGCCCAAACTGTTATGTTTCAATTTTCGAACGAACTGGTTCTAGAGCGGAAACGTGATTGAATTGCACCTAGGGTAAAGTTTATCTCATACCTTAGGGGTAGAAAGATCATTTCTAAGGTTGTATCTATCACTCATATGAGTTAAATCTGATGATGTTGAGTCTCCTAGTCTTGAGTCTGTCCCGATTGTGAATGAGTTTCCTGAGGATCTACTTGGATTCTTTCCTGATAGGTAGATTGACTTTGGGATTGATGTTCTTCCTGATACCCGACCTATCTCAATTCCACCTTATAGGATGGCCCCTGCTGAGTTGAAAAAGTTGAAGGAACAATTGAAAAATTTGTTAGAGAAGGGGCTTCATAAAGCCGAGTGTTTCTCCTTGGGGTGTCCCTGTCCTATTTGTGCAAAAGAAAGATAGGTCCCTCAGAATGTGTATCGACTACAGACAACTAAACAAGGTCACAACAAAGAATAAATATCCTCTTCCAAGTATAGATGATTTGTTTGACAAACTTCAGGGTGTCTCTAATTTCTCAAAGATAGACCTCTGATCTGGCTACCATTAGTTGAAAGTAAGGGAATATGATATTCTAAAGACAACCTTTAGGACTAGGTATGGCCATTTTGAGTTCTTGGTCATGTCTGTTGGGGTTAAGAATGCACATGCAGCCTTCATGAACTTGATCAATAGGGCATTCCGACAATATCTTGACGTGTTTGTTATTTTATTCATCGACGACATTCTGGTGTATTTGTGAGATTGGGAGGAGCATGCTAATCACCTCAGTGTTATCCTCCAAACACTTAAGGACCATGAGTTATATGTAAAATTTTCACAATGTGAATTCTGGCTTAAATCAGTGGCTTTCCTAAGCCATGTTGTCTCCGATGATGGAATTCGAGTGGACACTCGAAAGATTGAAGTGGTTAAGAACTGGCCCAGACCGACCTCTCCAACTGACATAGAAAGTTTCTTGGGGTTGGCTGGCTACTGCCGTCGATTTGTTGATGGATTTTCTTCCCTATCTGCACCATTAACTAAATTGACTCAGAAAAAGGTGAAGTTTTAGTGGTACGATGAATGTGAGAAAAGTTTCCAAGAGTTAAAGTTGAGATTGACTACTGCACCAGTTTTAACCTTGCCCAATAGAACAAAGTACTTTGTAATCTATTGTTATGCTTCGAGAGTTGGATTGGGATGTGTGCTAATATAGAGGGGGAAAGTGATAACCTATGCTTGCAGACAACTTTAGGTTCATGAGAGGAACTATCCGACCCATGATCTTGATTTGGTAGTGGTGGTGTTTGCACTTAAAATCTTGTGCCATTACTTGTACAGGGTGCATGTAGATGTGTTTACTGACCATAAGAGCTTGTTGTATGTCTTTAGTGAGAAGGTGCTCAACCTGTGATAGAAGAGATGGTTGGAGTTGCTCAAGGATTATGACATGAGCATCCTCTACCATCCAGGTAAAGCTATCATCATTGTTGATGCTCTTAGTAGGTTGTCAATGGGTAGCACAACCCATGTTGAGGAAGGAAAGAAGGAGCTAGCTAAAAAAGTGCATCGATTGGCTCGATTGGGAGTCCAACTTAAGGAAAATGATGAGGGAGGAGTTAATGTTCAGAATGGTTCTGCTTCATCTTTGGTGTCGAAGGTGAAAGAAAAGAAAGACCAAGATCCTGTCATACTTCAATTGAAGGAGGCTATCCACAAGCAAAAAGTGATGGTTTTCTCCAAAGGGAGAAATGGAGTATTAAGATACCAGAGTAGATTATGCTTCCCAGATGTTGATGGGGTTTGAGAAAGGATTATGGCAGAAGCTAATAGCTCTAGATATTCCATTCATCTTAGCTCTATCAAGGTGTACTACAACTTGAGAGAAGTCGATTGGTGGAGTAGAATGTAGAAGGATATTACTGAGTTCATTTCAAAGTGCTCGAATTGGCAGTAAGTTAAAGTTGAGCATCAAAGACCATATGGATTGTCTTAGAACTTTGAGATTCCTAAAAGTAAGTGACAGATGATCAACGTGGACTTTATTACTGGTCTACTGAGGTCTCAAGAGAAACATGATTCGATATGGGTGATTGTGGATAGGATGACCAAATCGGCTCACTTCTTAGTAGTTAAGATAACTAACACTATGAAGGAGTATGCCAGGTTGTACATATAAGAGATTGTGAGGTTGCATGGAGTTCCCTTCTCCATCATCTCGAACAAAGGAGCTCAATTCACCTTCAAATTTTGCAAATATTTCTAGAAAGGATTGGGTACTAAAGTGAATCTGAGCACGGGCTTTCATCCATAGACAGATGGTCAGGCAGCGTACAATCTAGACATTAGAGGATATTTTGAGAGTCTGTGTTCTTTATTTCAAAGGAAATTGGGATGATCACCTAGCATTGATTGAATTTGCATATAACAATAGTTATCATGCAAGCATTCAAATGGCTCCCTACGAAGCTTCATATGGGAAAAGATGTAAATCACCAATTGGGTGGTTCGTGGTTGGAGAGGCGGAGTTGATTGGTCTTGATCTTATCCATCAATCAATGGTGAAGACTAAGGTTATTAAAGAAAGGTTGAAGACTGCACAAATTCGCTAGAAATCCTACACTGATGTGAGGAGGAGAGACATGGAGTTCGAGGTAAATGATTGAGTATACTTGAAAGTGTCACCTATGAAAGGTTTCATGAGATTTGGGAAGGAGGGGAAATTGAGTCCTCACTATATTGGACCTTATTAGATTATGAAGAAGAATTGGAAGGTTGCTTATGAGTTAGAGTTGCCTTCCAAGTTAGACATTATTCATCTAGTGTTCCATGTTTTGATGTTGAAGAAATGCTTGGGAGATCCTTCCTTGATTATCATTGTTGGAAGTATTGGAGTGAAGGATAGCCTGTCTTACGAGGAGATTTTAATCCAAATCCTTAGTTATCAGGTTCACAAGTTGAGAACCAAAGAGATAGTCTCAGTCGAAGTCCTAGGGAGAAATGAATTCGTTGAGGAAGCCAAATGAGAAGCTGAGGAAGAGATGAAGGAAAAATATTCACACCTATTCGTGGCTAATGATGAGAATGTTGAAGGTAATTTCCTTACCCTTAACTAAATTGATTGATTTGTTCTTGAGTTGATTGTCTATTCTTGAGTCCGAGTAGAGCTGATTGATGATTGAGAAAGAGACGAGACTTTGATTGATAGATGTGAATGTTGAGGTGAGTTTTAAGTCTATTCGTTCATTAATATCCACCTTTACTTATCATTCGAGGATGAAGGATTCCAAGGGGAGATGGTGTAACATCCAATGAAATTACCAAAATACCCCTAGAGAAGAAGTATGCGTGTAATTCTTCTTCCATGCTCTGTTTGCAAATCTCAGACCAATTGTGCGATCACATGAAAAAATTGAGTAGAAAAATGGCCTCAGACGATTTTTAGAGTGATTGGATCAAAAGATAATTTTTTGGTCTGATAACGAAAAACAGTGACTGTACGTGATAGAAGAACGTTGCGCCTCTGTAACGGACTTGCACTTATTCTTTTCAATTTTTTTCGATAGGACTAGAAAACTCGTTCAGAAAATTTTTAGAATAATATATGTATGGGCGCCCAGTCCGTGCCATTCCGAAATAAATTTTTTTCTAAAAATTTTGAGGGGCATTCCGTACAATTTTCAATGCCTCCCAAACTCAATACAGGATCAAAGTAAGCCATTTTGAGCCTAAAAAGGGTCAAAACCCCCTATTCTAAGTCCTTTCTAAGTCTTCGAGAAAGTTAGGGCTTGAGAGAAAAGAAGAGAGAAGTGTAGATTGGAGAATTCAAAGGCAAATTCTTGAAGTTAATTATTGATAGCTTCGTCCCAGGTATGTAATTCTAAACTAAAAGTATGAGATAATTCTCTCATGTGCCCCATAGATGGTCATAGAAGATTTGAAAGTCTAATGAGTCTACATATATGATTGTTGATGGTTTTGGTTGAAATTTATATTATTTACATGTATTTTTTAATGTTGATGATCATCATAAACTTTTTTTCATGATTCAAATACTTTTCATGAGATATTGTATAACCTACAGAATTACTTTTGAAAGCATGCATGATTGAACTTAGGGGTTGAGTCTAGAGCCTTGATTTGAGAATGTCGATTGTGATTGGGATGTGAGAATGATGATGAGTTGATAGAACTTGATAGTCCTATGAGTATCCACAAATGAATCCTAATGATTCATCTATTCGATTATTTCCTAATGATAGTTCTAAGCCTTGAGCTATTGATAGAGATGTTGATTAATAAGATAGTGAGATTCTCATTAAGACTGATGAAATGATGAGTGCCTCCATGAGGTTGATTTGAGATAGTTTGATTGGGATAGATTGTCTTATGATCATTGAGTCATAGGAGGAGTATCGAGCACCAAAAGAGTAAGAGTTAATCCAACTCACACTCATCAAACTACATAGCCAAGTGTAAGGGAGGATTAGAACAATCACAACACATAATGTTGAGGTTCCCTCTGATTGAAAGTCCCTGAAACAATAGAGAACTTGTAGATTGCCATCTCCATTTTGAACTTGTCCATTATGGTTTCGATTCGTTCTCTACCTGACAAGTACGGAATTGGTTGTGCCAACAATGACGGCTTGTTATACGATCACTGGCTCGTAAGTGATTGTTATCGAATAAGAGAAACTCCAAGAAAGTTCCTACCTTGAGTGCTCTGAATCAAGATGAGATGAGATGTGATGAAATGAGTTGAGTTAAGTTCCTTTGAGATTTGTCTGATTTAATTGATGAGTCCCGATTGGTTGATGGGTCACTTGTCTACTCTTCATTCTTGCTTTAGATAGACATTTGACATGTTGATTACTGATTATTCTGAGTTGATATTGTTCCATATTATTCCACATGTTTTTGTTTCATTCAATCATTTTATATACAGTATATTCCACATACTGATGCCACTCGACACTGTATTATTTTTATGATATAGATACAAGTATTACAGATCGTCAATAGGCGAGTTATTGAGGATCTAAGCAGCTAGCTGATTGGTGAATCTCACTTACAACTGATGATTCATTATATTTATTTTATGTTGCTTTAGAGTTAGACTTGATTAGCTTTGTTTTGATTGAGGTAGCCATGGGTCTGTCATTGGTACCACTTAATAGTAATAGAGGCTTCATAGAATAGAGTGAAATGTTGATATTAAGATTGTTCAGCTAGTTCCTTCTACTAGTCTTTTTACTTATTATATTCTTTTAAGAACTAGATGAAATGTGCCCATTTACTTTTCTTATATCTTCTGCTGATTAGTAGAGTTTGTTGATTGGATAAATGTGATTAGGCCAAGTGGTTCGGTTGGGACTAACAATAGTCTCTGTGTGTCGGCCATGTCTAGGGTACCCTCCCAGGGAATGGCATATTTCATGGCACCCAAACTAAGGGTTTTACTACAATGTTGGTGAGCTTTTTTGAATGATTCTTAAATGACATTCATGTTTTCTTCTCTTGAATTGTATGGTTTTAAGCTTATGCGCATATTACCTACCGTGTTTTAGCTGAAATAAATGACAAACTTCTACATTGATGAAAGTTCTATTGTGAGACATTCAAATTATGAACATTAAGAATGTTGAAAGGATATTATGCATGTTATGAGCTCTTGAGAACATTGTGAATGTTTTGAATGATATGAAGCCTCATTTCTTTGATTTTATAAAGCATTGATTTTGATAAGCTACTCTTTGATACTATTGAGCTAGTATGAGATTGATTATGCATGTTATGACTATAACTACGAATTTGAGGATTGTGTGATGAATTTCATGTTTCCATATCCTTGAAAAATGTTATGTATGACTGAGGTGGGTTGTCCTAGGGATGACATAAATTGATTAATTGCATTACTTTCATGCATAGTCCTGTTGAGTTACATAATTTAAAATTACATGCATTAGCTCACCCAATTGTTATATTGAATTTGCTAATTTTTAATGATTTCTAATGATGAGGGTTTAACGATGAAGTTTCTTATGAAAGATGAAATGGTTTCATTATACGTATACTAGTTCATGAACGTGATAGAGGATGAGGTATATCAAGTATGATGTGAAATTTCTTGAAATCTTATGAACACCATGTGTTGTTGTAAAACCCTCCTTATGTTATACTAGTTGTGAATGTCATGATTACTCTCATGTTTGTATGTCCAATTGGACTAGTTTTATGAAGTTTAGCATGAATGAATAATTGAGGTATGAGTCCTCTACATAGTAAAGCTTATGAGATGATGATGGGCCGATAGTAGAGGCATAGAAAAGATTGTGATGATGAGTCACTACTAGAGGCATAAACAAGATCTAGAAGCTATCCTTCTGATGACGATTTATGTTCAAAAGTCTTATGTGATGGGTTAGTAGAATACCTCTCCATTGTTTGAAGATGTTTATGGGATGGGTTAGTAGAATAGCTATCCATACCAGATAATTTTATGATCCAAGTTATGGTCATTCTGTGAGAGTCACACTTAGCACCGAGTGGAATTGGGATAAATGTGGATTCTCCCTAATAGCTAGGGCAAGAGACCATCGTAGAATCCTATTGTCCCATAACCGCGTGCAACCATAGGAAATAGGGGTCACCGCTAGTAGAGATTGGCTTCTATACCACCCATTAGTAGTGGTTGCTTAATAGCTTTATTGGGTGGATCCACTTAGGTATCTTAGAAGGTTGCCTTGGCAAGTGATTTCCCCTTTCTTCCAGTGTATGGGAAACATCGGGGCTCCGTGGCTTAGCTCACATGGTTTATGTTAGTTCAAGATTGCTCTCACACATGTTCAAGTTCTCCTTACGGTCCTAAGTTATCCCTCTTATGATTATTATGATGGTTCCTTTATGTCATGTCTAAGGGTGTCTTAAAGTTGTATAACTCATTGTCTCTAAAGCTTACTTGGTTTTCTTTACATATGTTATGGTCCTTTGTTATTGGGATTTCTCATAAAGGCATATTACCTTCATTCCATGTATGTATGGTGCCTTCGTTATGATTTCTAGAGTGTCATTTATATTGGATGGTTCTTTCTTTGATTTAAAAGAAATATTTTTCCAAAGGATATGGCTATTTTACTTATGAATGATAACCTATGTCCCTCATTGTCCTATGTTTTACGATTCAAGTGATGTTTCTAAGTAATCATGTTGTTCAGTAGTTTTATGACTCATATTTTGTGCATTGCATTCCCAAATACAAGTACTTTCAAAGTACTAAAGCATATCTTTTTGCCTACATGATTTTACCATGTAAGGACCATGACTCCTCCATATTCTCCTCGTGGATAGCATTTGGATTATAGAAGTTTTGCTTGTGGTGAGTCCTCTAGTTTGGGGACAATATCGAATTTCTATCTTTCTTATGTTGAGACATTATCCATACTTTATTTTCAAATTAGAGGGTGAGCCCGAGACATATCTTGGCCCTTTTCCTATCCATACTTAGAGGTGTTGTTGGATACTACTTTATGTACCTATGATGTGATGTTGAGATTTTATTGAGACTTATCTATTAGGCCCTATCCCTTATGTGACACTATTTGACGCTACTGATAGTGACAGAAAGTGATGAAAGTCCTAAATCCCTATAGCTTGAGTCCTACCTACCCTCCCCTTAGTACTTGCTTGTTATGTGACTCATGCAAATCCCTTTACCTTATCTATCCCCACAGCGCGAGTCATAAGCCCCTATTTACCTAGAATTATTTGTTAAATGTTTGTTTTTATATTTAGCAACCAAGGATGTGTAAATGATATGCTAAGAGTATTGTTTGGGTTTCTTTCAGGTTTCCTACTCATCATGTCATGTCTAGGCCCGAGGTCCGGGTCGTGACAACTACGCATCACGAGGTGCATTTTTATACCCACATAGGCATATTTTAGGTTTAGGGGGTAAATGGTCAAAATTAGGGCTAAAATTCCAAAATATCAAATCTGGAAATTGATTTTAGAATCATCTTCTACTTAAAAAATAGAGTTTATGAGCGAAAATCCCATTAAAATCAAGCTTAAATTAAATGAGAAATCAATAGTTAAAGCTTGGAAAACATTGTCCCATACCCTCCCCCCCCAATTTTGGGTGATTAATTTCATGAAATCATGGGTAAAAATCAAGATAAAATTCATGAAAAATGACTGTTTTAGTGTTAGGAACATTTATCCAACACAAATCTTCGAAAACCTTTCTTCAAAATAGCCCCAAAAAGCATAGAAGTTCGAAAATTGATTAAAAATGGTGTTTCCCAAGTTTAAAACTTTCCAGGTACGAAAGTGCTCCGCGAATGTGGAGCCCATCCCGCGACCATGGAGTGTGAATTCCCCAAGACCTCCGTAAACACGGAGAAGAGAGTATCCTTGTACCAGAAAACTGCACTAGCAAACTCACAAATTCAACAAAACTAGGAATAGGTATTCGGAACTCATCCGAAATTAGAATCTCACAAACATTACATGTATCCATACAAGAAATAGCAACCCAGACTCAACGAAATCATTTAAATTCAATTCTTGAGTCTCCACAACCTATTTACAATGTAAATCAATTAAATTAGTTTAAAACTCAAAATACCAAAACTGCTCTCGGAAACTCTAAAAATTTTGACGAGACCATTTCTAGCATTATTTCACCATTCGAAACTATTGGAGCTGTCAGAATTCCGATCCGAGCTTCTAAACTCTGAATATTTTGGTTTTAGAAATGACTAATTTCACAACTTTGGGCCAAAAGACCTCATTCTAACTCTAAATTCAGTTGTGCAACTTCCTGTAGTTTAGTTTTGACATTCCGGAGGTAATGGAATCAATGGATCCTGGATTCGATCTCTGTAACTCAGAGTGACACAAAAAGATTTCAAAAAGATCAAGAATCATATTTTTCAACTTTTAAAACTTAGGATTTCAGTTCTAACTAATAAGATAGTTCAAAGTAGGCCCAAAACATCTTATGTAAGGGTAGAATAATAATTTTCCTAGATAGAGCCAAAATGACCAATCACGTTATTACATTATTCACCACTAAAAAGAATGTTCATCCTCGAATATAAGGAAAAGAAGAGTACCTGAAGCCTAAGAAAGGCTAGGATATCTTGCTCGCATGGCAGATTCCAACTCCCAAGTGGCCTCATCAACATAACAGTGTTGCCACTGAATCTTCATAGAAGGTATATTTAGATTTCAATCTCCAGACTTGCGAGTCAAATATAACTATAAGTTTCTCATTGAAGGACAAATTTTGACCCAAGTCAACAGAGTCATAAGAAATCACATGGGACTTATTTGGAATATACTAGTAGAGCATAGAAACATGAAAAACAGGATTAAGAGAAGATAGTCTTAGTGGTAAAGCCAACTCATAGGCTACCTCACTAACTCTCCTCAAAATCTCAAATGGGCAAATGAATCTGAGACTAAGCTTGCCCTTCTTTCCGAATCTCATCACACCCTTCATGGGTGAAATTTCTAGCGAAACACTTTCACCAACAGAGAACTCAAGAGGCCTAACCCTCCTATGAACATAACTCTTCTGGTGACTATGCGCTATCAGAAGTGTACTCTGAATCAATCAGACTTAGTCCTATGGCATCTTGAAACAAATAAATACCCAACACCTCAGTGGAACCTGAATCAAACCATTCAATGGGTAATCTAAACTCTGTCCATAGAAGACCTCAAATAGTGCCATCTAGATGCTAGAATGGTAACTATTGTTATAGGAAAACTCTATCAATGGTAAGTTTTGGTTCCATGGGGCCCCAAAATCAACAACACAGGACATAAGCATGTCTTTCAACACCAAAATGGTGCTCTCTTGTCACGCCCCAAGTCCCATTAAGGCGGACTAGCACCCATTACTGATAAGTCCCGGGAGAACCAACCTGCATCTATGCGCTTTCTATACATATTATAAGGGATTCTACATTCAACATGCCTTTAAGAAAGTAAATAGTGATAACAAGCCAAAAGGAGATGCATATGGCTAGGCCATTGGGGCCACGGTGTCTAAAGTACGAGACATGACCATACTTTAATTTACATAGTCTACAAAGCCTCTAGATAAGGGAAAAGTATCTGATAAGGGTCGGGACAGGCCCCGCCTCGACTAATGGCCCAATACAAAACATAAGCTCTAGACACACATAAAGCTCTGAAGCAACCCGGAGCTTAGTAATAATAGTTGGATATCCTGTACTCCTACTTGGGAGATCTACTAGCACTTGTACTTACAGCTTGAAATGCAAGTCCCCCATAAGGGACGTCAGTACGAGATAATATGCTGAATATGTAAGGTAGGAAATACTGTATATGAAATAACAACTCAATGAAACTATGCACTGGTGTAGGATGAGAGACCACCTTTAGTTATACTGTGGGATCATGTACTTTATGTTCTTTTAATTACTTTAACTTTACTGTATAATCTGTGCATAACATGTAATACAAATGACCAACTGATCAGTGGTAAATCTATATCTGGATCGGCCCTGGCTAGGCTTTTCCTTTAACCCCTCGGGCTACCCCTCGTGATAGGATAGAACCCCTCGGGTTACCACCCATCAATAAGCAATGTACTTATACTTTATCTTTCAATTACCTTTGGGATGATTCTTCTAGTGGTCATAATATTAGAGCTATAGGACAGTAGATGTAGCATGTGATATGTAAATAATCATACAAGACAATATGACAATGAAAATAGTATGTTACACAAATAATGAAATGCGTATGAAATAAGACAACTCGTGAACTTTATTTAGCAACAAGGACCCATGTGAGTTGGTATACATGTATGTATGTAGATTTAAAGGTGACTATGTATGGGAGTATATGAACATGTGAAAATGTGAAGACATGGTTAATAGTTGTGTCAGAGTTGGTAAGTGCCTTTATGTGCCAAGGAGGGATCTATGTTTCATGCCAAGTAATATGAAATCAAGTAGCCTTACATACCTCGTTGTAGGACCTTATTATTACCTCGAGATAATCTTCCCTTCTTCCAAATATTTATCTACAATATATTAGGTGATAAAACTAGCATTAAAAAAAAAACAGACGGGTAGCAAGCGGGTATTTATAAACCGGAGCGTATTCTTTCAACCTTTTCGCCTCTAATCGTATTTTCTAATACACATTCTCATATAAATATCATGTGCATCCTATTCTAGTGCCATAACAGTCTTACAATAACCCACAAAGCATAATATATAATAATTCTACACAACATACAAATAGGCGGCATAATGTTACATCCCTTCGCCACATTTTGATGTCAACAATCCCGAACCTGTTTCAACTTTACCCACACTTTATCCAATGTTTTTACACATAGAACCAGTCTTACAATAGTCCACAAATAGCCCAAATTACGTGAAGGCCATGAAACAATAATTTCCAATTATCAGCCCACAAGTTTCTTTTAAGAGCACAATTACGATATTGTACAACAACTCTTTTTTGCGGACTGTAAAAGTGGTGCAGCAGCCTGGTTTCATCATTTACGAACAAACCTTTGCTAAATAAATGAGTGTTACTTCATAATACAGCCAACCAAGAAGAGAAAAGCCCCTTAATTAATAAGAAAAGTGTATAATAATCCTTAGGATACATGCTGTATAAAATTTCCAGCATATGTATAATTAGCTTGTTTCTTTGGTTTTTATAAACAAACCATACTAAGTGCATACGTAGATTTATTTACCTTTAAACTCAAGGTGTAGAGCTTCTTTAGGGATCCTTGTAAGGTTGTGAGGCTTGTTTTTCACACCTTGAAATAAAGCAAAGAACAACCAAGAATGCACATTTTTTTTATCTAAGTTGAAATGGCTTAAGGGGCTGATTTTATTCGTTTTTAAAAGACTTCTTGGACGACTTAGTTGAGTAGATTAAGCCTTATATTATTAAGGTGGTGATGCAGTATCTTGGACCTTTCACTTGGGCCTAGTTGGGTCTCAAAGTTGATGGGCTTTGGCTGCCCATTTTCCAACTTTCTCTTCACTTAGTTTGGGCCGAATTAGCCATGTGGGTTGTGGTGTACTTGGGCCTTTTTATTATTCATCTTGGGATGAAAATAAAGTCCACTTATGACGCTAAAACACGAGCTAAAATTACACCCTTAACACGAACTTTATTCTTAATCGGACTTGGACAAATTCTCCGTTGGGCATCGTCTCCGTTTAGCTAGAAAATTTAAGCTAAGCAAGTAGGTGACTCACCTACTAGCTTCTTAATTCCTACAAGCACCTCAATTCTCTTACTTTGTTTAGGGCCATGATCTCCTCAATTTGACATAAAACATGTATACACTTGACCCTCTTAAGCGTTAGCGCACATATTGCCCATTAACATGAGATTCAAGCACTTTTAAAAATTGGTGCTAAGTTGACCAAACCATATCATGTTTCATTTACATAGTACTAGTACATGAAAAATGTAGGGTTTTACATTCTCACCCCTTAGGAATATTCCTCCTCGAATGTTGGCACAATTGTATAATTTAACCAAGTTTAAACCTTTAGTCACACAAATTTTTGACAACACACTAAGTATTTAATCACGCGCACCCATTAGTGTCCCAATTCTGCATGTTAAACTTCCTATTTAGCTTCAAATAAGTAAGGGTATTTTGATTTCATCGCCTCCTCGGCCTCCCATATTATTTCTTCTGCTTGCTGGTTTCTCCAAAGTACTTTTACTGAAGTTATTTCTTTATTTCTTAGCTTCTTAACTTGACAATCTAGAATAGCAACCGGTACCTCTTCATAGGTGAGATCCTCTGTAACTTGGACATCCTCAATAGGAGTGATACGGGATGGGTCACCTATGCATTTTCAATGCATCGAGACATAAAAGCTGGATGAACCATTGAAAGCTCTTGAGGTAGCTCTAGTTCATAGGCAACCTTCCTGAACTTCTTAATAATTTTATGTGGCCATATGTAACGTGGGATTAGTTTTCCTTTCTTACCAAACCTCATAACCACTTTCATTAGAGATACCTTTAAAAATACCCAATCCCCTGCTGAGAATTCCAGGCCTCTCCTTCTAGCATCCGCATATGATTTGTGAAGACTTTGGACTGTTTCTAGCCGTTGTTGCATTACCTTAACTTTTTTCATGGCTTATTGTACTAGATCTGGCCCAAGTAAGGTAGTTTCACCCACTTCAAACCATCTAATCAGTGACCTACATTTCCTTCTATACAAAACTTCATAAGGTGCCATCTTGATACTTGAGTGGCAGCTATTATTACAGGCAAATTCAATAAGTGGCAAATGGTCTACCCAACTACCTTTAAAGTCCAATGCACGAGCTCACAACATATCTTCAAGTGTCTGAATGGTGTGCTTTGCTTGACCATCTATTTGAGGGTGGAATGTTGTATTCAAATTCACTTGTGTCCCTAAACTCCTTTGCAAGGACTTCCAAAACTTTGCAGTGAATTGAGCTCCTCGGTCAGATATAATGGAGATTGGGACTCTATGTAGCCTGACTATCTCTTTGAGGTATAGGTTGGCGTACTCTTCAACTATATAATCACTCCTGACTAGTAAGACATGTGTTGACTTTGTGAGTCTATCAACTATTATCCATATGTAGTCAAACTTCTGAAATGAGCGAGGCAAACCGGTAACAAAATCCAATATTGATCGTATCCCACTTCCATGTTAGAAGCTCTATATACTGCATATAACCTCCTGGCTTTTGGTGGTCTACTTTTACTAATTGGCAATTTGGACATTGAGATACAAATTATACAAGGTCCCTTTTCATACCTACCCACCAAAACATTCCCTTCAGGTGATGATACATTTTAGTTGATCCTGGATGGAGAGAATATTGGGAATGATGGGCTCCTTCCATTATCCTCTTTCTTAATCCATTAGTATCAGGTACACATAATCTATTTTGGCAGTAAAGTACTCCATTTTGTGTAAGGTCAAAGCCCTCTATCATTCCTTGACTTACCTTGTCTTTAAGTCATCATAAGATAGGATCCTCGAACTGTTTTTCTTTCACCTCTATTGCTAATGAAGACGCTACTGCATATGTATAATAACCCCTTCCTTTGGAGTCTCAAGAAGGCAAACTCCCAAACTAGCTAGTTATTATAGATCCTTAGCCACTCCTTGACTTACCATAGCTTGATCACCAGTATTCATGATTGCCTTACGGCTCAGAGCATCGGCTACCACATTTGCCTTCCTCGGGTGGTAAAATATATCAATGTCATAATCCTTCATTAGCTCTATCCACCTCCGCTGTCTTAATTTAGGTCTTTCTACTTTAAGATGTATTGCAGGCTCTTATGATCAGTATATATGTCAATGTAAACCCCATACAAATAGTGGCACCATATTTTCAAAGAAAATACAACCGCTGCTAGCTCAAAATCATGAGTTGGGTAGTATTTCTCATGTGGTCATAGTTGTCTAGAGGCGTAAGCAACTACCCTACCATGCTGTGTTGGTACACACCCTAAGCCAACTCCTGAAGCATCGCAATACACTGTATATCTCTCGGTGCCTTCTGGATGTACTAGCACAGGTGCAGAAGTTAGCTTATTTTTCAGCTCATGGAAGCTTCTTTCACATGCATCATTATATTGGAACTTGGTTTCCTTATGTGTCAACTTTGTTAGAGGTGTAGAAATAGACGAAAAACCTTTAACAAACCTTTTGTAATAACCTGCCAACCCTAGAAAGCTCCAAACTTTCGTGGGGTGTTATTGGTCTTGGCCAATCTTTTACATCCTCTATCTTTTGTGAATAAACCCTTATTCCTTCATCGGATACAATATGACCCAAAAATGCCACTGATTTTAGCCAAAATTCACATTTAGAAAATTTGGCATACAACTGTCGATCACGAAGAACTTTTCACACTTGTCGCAAGTGATTTGTGTGGTCCTATTCTGATCTTGAATATATCAAAATGTTATCTATAAACACTATCACAAACACATCCAAAAATGGCTTGAATACCCTATTCAGTAGATCCATAAAAACTGCCGGTGCATTCGTTAGCCCAAATGACATAACAAGAAATTCAAAGTGACCATAGCGTGTTCTGAAAGCAGTCTTGGGTATATCTTTCTCCTTCACCCTCACTTGGTGATAACCTGACCTCAAATCAATTTTTGAAAAGCATTTGGCACCCTGTAACTGATCAAATAAATCATCAATCCTGGGGAAGGGGTATTTATTCTTAATTTTCACCCTATTAAATTATCGATAATCGATACACATTATCAAGCTGCCATCCATTTTACGTATAAATAACACTGGTACACCCCAAAGCGACACACTAGGTCTTATAAAACCCTTCTGTAATAAGTCTTTTAACTGCTCTTTTAACACACAATTCTGCCGGGGCCATTCTATATAGAGGAATGGAAATAGGTTGAGTGCTTGGAAGTAAGTCAATACCAAAATCTACTTCTTATTTTGGAGGTAAGCCTAGAAATTCTTTAGGGAATACATAAACAAATACATTCACTAATGGAACTGATTGAAGAGTTGGTGATTCTACCTCTGTATCCCTCACTGTAACTAAATGACATATATACCCCTTATATATCATCTTTCTAGCCATAAAATAAGAGATAAACTTATCCTTTGGCGCCCCAACATTGCTTCCTATTCAAGAACTGCCTCATTTGGAAAGTGGAAGCACACTCTCTTAGTTCGGCAATCCACGGTGGCATAGCATGAAGCTAACCAATCCATATCCATTATAAACATCAAATTCCACCATTTCTAGCTCAATAAGGTCAGCCAATGTGTCACGGTCACCAACAATTACTACACAGTCATAATAAATCCTTCTAGCCATAATACAGTACCCGGTTGGTGTGAATACTTCAAATGGTTTGATCAATAATTTGGGTGTTCTCTTAAGCTTCCCAGCAACTAGTGGGGTAATGTATAATAGTGTAGAACCAGGATCAATTAATGCATATACATTATGTGAAAACATGGACAATGTACCTGTGAACACATCAGGTGAAGCTTCCAAATTTTGCTGACTCCCCAGAGCATAAGTGTGATTCTGGGAACGCTAGAGGTAGCTAGCCCTCTTACACCTCTACCACGACCCATAGGTGCTTGTTTACCTCTACTTAATGGAGGAACTGACGATGATGATGCAATAACTGACCCATTAGATTGTGCTATATCACCCATATGCCTCCTCGGGCAATATTCTATCACATGCCCTAGCGCACCTCACCAATAACAAGAGTCTATCCCAACACGACATATACCTAAGTAACTTCTCCCACATTGGTTACTAGGTTTTCTAGGAGTCATTTTCTGGCCTATTGAATATTTCATTTTTTGAGCACCTTTCCCTTCACTTCTTGGACCAAACTGATTTCTCCTAGACCCCTGATGTTGTGGTGGAGCACTGGCTGCAGAGTAGGAGGATGATGCCCTAGTCGGTCTATTAGAAAATTGAGGCCTAAGCTCACCTTAGGGCGGTATAAACTGCCCTGTAGATCTAGCCCTCTTGGACTGCTCCCTTTCTAACTCTTGTGTCCTCCTTTGCCTCTGATCCTCCAATTTCTGTGCAAAAGCTTGCATTCTCGCTATATTCATATCTTTATTCAAGGAAGCAATGGTACAGTCTATGACCATATATGTATCCAGTCTATCCACATATGGATGAACTCTACCTACCATAGTAGCAACTACATTAGGAGCATACCTGGCCAGGGAATTAAATTGCTCCCTCACACTCATATTCCCTTGGCAGAGACTCAAGAACTGATCTGCACGGGCCTATCGGATCTCTAATGGCAAGTAATGGTCAAGAAATGCCTCTTTGAACTCCTTCCAAGTAGTTGGGGGTGCATCTATACCCTTAGATTGCTTCCAAGCTTCATACCACAATATAGCCACACCCTTCAACCTATATGTCACTATTTCGACAGCTTCTGTACCACTAACATGCATAACATCTAAAGTGCACTGAATCTGATCAATAAAGTATTGGGGTTCTTTATTAGGATCTAACCCGTGATAGGATCGACCCTGGCTAGGTGATTCTTCCACCTCTCAGGTTACCACCCATCAATAAGTAATATACTTTACTTTATCTTTCAATTACGTTTGAGATGATTCTTTTGGTGGTCATAATATTGGTGATATAAGACTGTAGATGTAGCATGTGACATGTAAAAAATCATACAAGACAATATGACAATAAAAAGAGTACGTTACACAAATAATAAAATGCATATAAAATAAGACAACTCATGAACTTTATTTAGCAACAAGGACCCATGTGACTTGGTATCCACATATATGTATGCAGATTTGGTAAGTGCCTTTATGTGCTAAGAAGGGATCTATGTTTCATGCCAAGTAATGTGAAATCAAGTAGCCTTACATACCTCGTTGTATGACCTCGTTATTACCTTGAAATAACCTTCCTTTCCTCCAAATATTTATCTATAACATATTAGGTGATAAAACTAGCATTAGCAGCCAATAGATACATCTTGGCCGCCCAATCTCATAAAAGAACAACATACGGGCAGCACGCGGGTGTTTATAAACCGAGCGTATTCTTTCAAGCTTTCCGCCTCTAATCATATTTTCTAATACATATTCTCATATACATATCATGTGCATCTTGTTCTAGTGCCATAACTGTTTTACAACAGCCCACAAAGCACAACACATAATAATTCTACACAACATACAAATAGGCGGCATAACGTTACATCTCTTCGCCACATTTCAACGTCAACAATACCGAACCTATTTCAACTTTACCCAAACTGTATCCAACATTTTTACACATAAAACCATTCTTAAAATAGTCCATAAATAGTCCAAAATTAGGTGAAGGTCACGAAACAACAATTTCCAATTATCAGCCCACAAGTTTCGTTTAAGAGTACAATTATGACGTTGTACAACAACTCTTTTTTGCAAACTGTAAAAGTAGTGCAGCAGCCTGGTTTCATCATTTACAAACAAAACTTTGTTAAATACATGAGTTTTACTTTATAATACATCCAACCAAGAAGAGAAGAGCCCCTTAATTAACAAGAAATGTGTACAATAATCCTTAGGATACATGCTGTCCAAAATTTCCAGCACATGTATAATTAGTTTGTTTCTTTGGTTTTTATAAACAAACCATACTAAGTTCATAAGTAGATTTACTTACCTTTAAAATCAAGGTTTATAGCTTCTTCAAGGATCCTTGTAAGGTTGTGAGGCTTGTTTTTTACACCTTGAAAGAGAGCAAAGAACAACCAAGAATGTAGATTTTTTTTGGTCTAAGTTAAAATGGCTTAAGGGGCTATTTTCATTCCTTTTTGAAAGATTTCTTGGCCAAGTTACTTGAGTAATTTAAGACTTATATTATTAAGGTGGTGATGCAGCAGCTTGGCCCTTTCACTTGGGCCTAATTGGGTCTCAAAGTTGATGGGCTTTGGCTGCCCATTTTTCAACTTTATCTTCACTTAGTTTGGGCCCAATTAGCCAAGTGGATTGTGGTGTACTTGGCCCTTTTATTATTCATCATGGGCTAAAAATGAAGTCCACTTATGATGCTAAAACACGGCTACAATTACACCCTTAACGCGGACTTTATTCACAATCGGACTTGGACAAATTCAACGTCGGACCTCGTCTCTGTTTAGCTAGAAAATTTAAGCTAAGCAAGTAGGTGACTCACCTGTTAGATTCTTAAGTCCTACAAGCACCTCAATTTTCTCACTTTTTTTAGCGTCGTGATCTCCTCAATTTGACATAAAACATATACACACTCGAACCTCTGAAGCGTTAGACGCACATATCGCCCCTTAACATGAGATTCAAGCACTTCTAAAAATTGGCGCTAAGTTGACCAAACCATATCATATTTCATTTACATAGTACTAGTAAATGTAAATTGTGGGGTTTTACATCTCTAACTTTCCATCAGCCTGAGGGTGAAAAGTTGAACTCAAATCCACTCTAGTACCCAAACAACACTGTAAAGCCCACCAAAAGTGAGAAGTAAACATAGACCCTCTATCTGATACTATAGACACTGGCACACCATGCAATTTGACAGTGTCCCGGATATACAATCTAGCCAACTGCTCTTCACTGTAGCTAGTCTTCACTAGTACGAAGTGGACGATTTGGTTGATCTCTAGTCTTCACCAGTATGAAGTGGCCAACTTGGTTGATCTCTAGTCTTCACCAGTATGAAGTATGCTGACTTGGTCAATAGATCAACAACAACCCAAACTGAATCAAACTTGCCCAAGGCCATGGGAAAACATGCGACAAAATCCACAATCACTATCTCCCACTTCCACTAGGGAATGGGCATCCTTTATATCAATCCACTGGGCTTTTGATGCTCATACTTCACCTATTGGCAGTTCAAACACTTGGCCACAAACTTAGCTATGTATCTCCTCGTGCCAAAACACTAATAATGTTGTTTAATATCATGATATATCTTAGCCACACCCAGATTGTAACACCCCACATCTTACAATACTAGTACTATGCAAATAAAAAATGATATGGTTTGGTCAAATTAGCGCCAATTTTTAAAAGTGCTTGAATCTCCAATTAAAGGGTGATATGTATGTCTAATGCTTAAGAGGGTCGAGTGTATACATGTTTTGTGTCAAATTGAGGAGATCACGGCCCTAAACAAAGTGAGAGAATTGAGGTGCTTGTAGGAAGATAGCAGGTGAATCACCTACTTTCTTAGCTTAAAATTGCTAGCTAAACAAAGACGAGACCCGACGTTGAATTTGTCCAAGTTCGATTCTGAACAAAGTCCATATTAAGGGTGTAACTTTAGCCTATATTTTACCATCACAAATAGACTATATTGTCAGACCAATAAGAATATAAAAAGGGACTAAGCCCATTACAATTTCTTTAGTAAGTTAGGCCCAACTAATTAAGAAAAAAAGGGAAAAATGGCCAGCAAAGACCCATCAATTTGGAGCCGTTAAGGCCCAAGTGAAAAGGGAAAAACTGGTACTTTAATTACTTGATAAAATAAGTCTTAAAAGGTAAAATAAAGTTGGCTAAATTAGTCCTTTAAAAAGGGATTACAAGAAACAAATTTCATTCATTCTTATACTTGGAAAATTTCAGCTTTCACAAAACTTCATTGTTCTTCTTCCTTGACTTTGTAAAGCAGCCAAAGAAATCTTTAAGGGTTTTTTAAGGAGGCTCTCAACCTTGAAGTTAAAGGTAAGTGATTATAATTGTGTGTTTAGTAAGGTTTGTTCATAAAAACCAAGAGACTATGTTGGTTATATCTATGCTGAAATTGTTGGACAACATGTATTCCAAAAGTTGTTATGCATTTTCTCTTGTTTATTTGGAAGATTTTCTCTTTTTGGTTAGATTGATTATGAATGGAGGCTATTTTTATTAATGAGTATTGGTTATATAATGATGTATAAAGGCTGCTGTACCATTTTAAAGTCATCGAAAGTGAGTTCTTGTGTGATATCGTAATTGTGCTCCTAATATGAACTTGTGGGCTGATTGATTAAGGACTATGGTCTCAAATCCTCCACCTATTTTGAGGACTATTTTTAAACTATTTTAGGACTGTTTATATGTGTAAATGTTTTGGGAACAGTTTGGTTGAAGTCGGTAAAGTTTTGGAATCGCCAACGTCGTAATGGAGCGAAGGAATGTAAGTTATGCCGCCTATTTGTATATTGCATAGGATTGTTATGTCCTGGGCTTTGTGGGCTGTTGTAAGGCTGTTATAGAACTAAAATAGGTTGCACATGATATGTATAAGAATGTGTATTAGAATATACGATTATAAGTGAAAAGGTTGAAGGAATGCATTTGCGCCGTTAATTATAGGCTTGTTGCCTGGGTGTTAGTTTTTATGACATTGGGATGCCAAGAAGTGTTTCTTTGCAGCTAATACTAGTCTTACTGACTAATATATTATAGATAAATATTTGGAGGAATGGAAGATTATCTCGAGGTAATAACAAAATCGTACAGCGAGGTATGTAAGGCTACTCGATTTCGTATTACTTGGCGTGAAACCTAGGTTCTTCCTTGGTACATAGAGGCTCTTATCAACTTTGACATAACAAATAGACATGTCTCCATTCTTTCACATGTTTATATGCTCCCATACATAGTCACTTGCAAACCTACATACATACTTGGATACCAAGATACACGAGTTCGTTCTACTACATAAAGTTCAAATGTTGTTCTATCTCCTATGCATTTCATTATTTGTGTAACTTGCTCCTTTCATTGTGGTGTTGTCTTTTGTGATTATTTAAATGTCATATGTTATATCTACAGTCCTACAGATCCAATATTACGACCACCAAAATAATCATTTCAAAGGTAATTGAAAGATAAAGTATATCGCTTATTTATGGGTGGTAGCCCGAGGGGTAGAAGAATCACCTAGCCAGGGACGATCTTATCATGGGGGGTAGCCCAAGGGGTTAAGGAAGAGCCTAGCCAGCCCCAATCCCGATATAATTTTACCACTGATCAGCTGGTCGTTTGTATTACATGTTGTGCACAGATTATACAGTAAGGGTAAAGTGATAAAAAGAACATAAAGTACATGATCCCATAGTACAACCGAAGGTGGTCCCTTATCCTACACTAGCGCATAGTTTTATTTGAGTTATTACTTCATATACAATATACCCTACCTTACATATTCAGTACATTATCTCGTACTGACGTTCCTTATGGGGGACCTGCATTTCATGTGCAGGTACAGGTGCTAGTAGATCTCCCCGGTAGGAGTACAGTACATCCAGCTATTGTTACCAAGCTCCAAGTTGCTTCAGAGCTTTGGGTCTAGATCTTATATTTTATTATTGTACAGTTAGTCAAGGTAGGGCCTGTCCCGACCCTTATCAGATACTTTTCCTTATCTAGAGGCTTTGTAGACTATGTAAATTAAAGTGTGTTCATGTCTCGTACTTTAAACATCGTGGCCCCAATGGCCTCACTAAATGCATTTCCTTTTGAGTTGTTATCATTGTTTATTTTCTTAAAGGCATGTAAAATGTAGAAATCTCTTATAATATGTATAGAGAGTGCATAGATATAGTTTGGTTCTCCCGGGCCTAAATGGAAAGAGGTTCCAGTCCACCCTATAGGGGCTTTGGGCGTGACATAAGTGATATCAAAGAGGGTTGTCCTAGAGAGTCTACAAAGCCATGTCTATGTATAGTCTTATTTATCAATGTATTGTGCACCATATTTATAAGCAGGAGGCTACGTGGCATTTAGGAGTTGTTACTTTCTTTTTGTTCTTTAGATCGTGCCATAAAGCTAAGTATAATAGGTTTATTGTGTCTAACCCCTAAATTGTTTTGTACAACAAGTATGCCAAAAATCAGGCAAAACAAAGGTAAAGGGAAGGGAGTAGAAGTGGTGGTTGGTATACCCAGTCAGGTGAGACAATGAAATGAGGTTCAAGAGGAGTCTCTGTCACAGACATTTCCAAATCCTCCAGCTCCAGATGAACCCGAAAGTAGTGAAATTCACTCGGAACCACCTATCGATTCTACTGTGCAGTATCTAAGAAATGCGGTCCAACTATTGACTCGTATAGTTGCTGGCCAAGTTCAAAGGTGGGAAGGTCCATTTATAGGTACAGGTGGTGAGAATACGGTAGCTGGCACAAGGATACGTGATTTCTTTAATTTGGACCCTCCATCCTTCACTAGTTTAGATCCTAATGAAGATCCCCAAGACTTTATTAATTAGATTCAGCGCATCTCCACCAAGGGAATATGAGCATGAGTGAGTACAACCTTCAATTTAATTTCCTATCCAGGTATGCTTCTAATGTAGTTGCTACTATAGCAGATAGAGTTCATCGATATATGGATAGATTGGATACGTATATGGTCAGAGACTGTACCATTGTTTCCTTGAACAAAGACATGGATATAGCGAGAATGCAAGCTTTTTCACAAAAATTGGAGGATCAGAGGAAAAGAAGAGGGATACAAGAGTTGGAAAGAGGGCAGGCCAAGAGGGCCAGGTCTACAGGGTAGTTTACACCACACCAAGGTGAGCTTAGGCCTCGATTTTCTAATAGACCGCTTAGGCCATCATCCTCCTACTCTGCAGCCAGTGCTCCACCACAACTTTAGGGGTCTAGGAGAAATCAGTTTGGTCCAACAAGTGAAGGGCAAGGCGCCTGGATAGCAGGATATTCGGCAGGCCAGCAAATGACCCCCATGCAGCTTTGCAAACTGTGTGGAAGGAGTCATTTAGGTATATCATGTGGGACAAACACATATTATTGGTGTGGTGAGCAAGGGCATATGATGAGAGATTGCCCGAGAAGGCATATGGATGATATAGCACAATCTACTAGGTCAGTTGTTGCATCATCATCATTAGTTCCTCCATTAGGTAGGAGTCAAAAAGTACCTACGGTTCGTGGTAGAGGTGTTAGAGGGAAAGCCAACTCTAGCGGAGTCCAGAATCGCACTTATGCTCTGGGGAGTCAGAAAAATTTGGAAGCTTCACTTGATGTGGTCACGGGTATATTGTACACCTTTTCACATAATGTATATGCATTAATTGACTCTGGTTCTACACTATCATACATCACTCCACTAGTTGCTGGGAAGCTTAAGAGAACACCCAAATTATTGAACAAACCATTTGAAGTGTCTACACCAATCGGTGAATCTGTTATGGCTAGAAGGATTTATTATGACTGTGTAGTAACTGTTTGTGACCGTGACAAATTGGCTGACCTTATTGAGCTTAAAATGGTGGAATTTGATATTACAATGGGTATGGATTGGTTAGCGTCTTGCTATGCCACCGTGGATTCCGAACTATGAGAGTGTGCTTCCACTTTCCAAATGAGGCAGTTCTTGAATGGGAAAGAAATATTGGGGCGCCAAAGTGTAAGATTATCTCTTATTTTAAGGCCAGAAAGATGATATTTAAGCGGTATATATATCATTTAGTTAGAGTGAGGGACATGGAGGCAGAATCACCAACCCTTCAGTCAGTTCCAGTGGTGAATTAATTTGTTGATGTGTTCCCAGAAGAACTTCCAGGCTTACCTCCAGAACAAGAAATAGATTTTGGTATTGACTTACTTCCAGGCAATCAACCTATTTCCATCCCTTCATATAAAATGGTCTCAGTAGAATTGCGTGAATTAAAAGAGCAGTTAAAAGACTTATTAGAGAAGGGTTTTATAAGACCTAATGTGTCCCCTTGGGGTGCACCAATGTTATTTGTATGCAAAAAGGATGGCACTTTGAGAATTTGCATTGACTATCGATAATTGAATAGGGTGACAATTAAGAATAAATACCCCTCCTCAGGATTGATGATTTATTTGATTAGTTATAGGGCGCCAAATGCTTTTCAAAAATTAATTAGAGATCAGGTTATCATCAAGTGAGGGTGAAGGAGAAAGATATACCTAAGACTGCTTTTAGAACATGCTATGGTCACTTTGAATTGCTTGTTGAGTCATTTGGCTAACGAATGCACCAACGGTTTTTATGGATATGATGAATAAGGAATTTAAGCCATTCTTGGATGTGTTCGTGATAGTATTCATAGATGACATTTTTGTATATTCAAGATCAGAATAGGACCATGCAAATCACTTATGACAGGTGTTACAAGTTCTTCGTGATCGAAAGTTGTATGACAAGTTTTCTAAATGTGAATTTTGGCTAAAATCAGTGGCATTTTTAGGTCATATTGTGTCTGATGAGGGAATAAGAGTTGATTCACAAAAGATTGAGGCTGTGAAAGATTGGCCAAGACCAAAACCACCCACAAAAGTTCGGAGCTTCCTAGGTTTGGCAGGTTATTATAGGAGGTTTATTGAAGGTTTTTTCTTCTATTTCTACACCTCTAACAAAGTTGACACATAAGGTGACTAAGTTTCATTGGAATGATGCATATAAAGGGGCTTCCAGGAGCTGAAAAATAAGCTAACTTCTGCACCTATGCTAGTACTTTCAGAAGGCAACGAGGGGTATGCAGTGTATTGCGATGATTCAGGAGTTGGCTTAGGGTGTGTACTAACACTACATGGTAGGGTAATTGGTTATGCATCTAGATAACTACGGCCACATGAGAAAAACTACGCAACACACGATCTTGAGCTAGT
Source organism: Solanum clarkiae (assembly GCA_011800125.2). Lineage (NCBI taxonomy): Eukaryota > Viridiplantae > Streptophyta > Magnoliopsida > Solanales > Solanaceae > Solanum > Solanum clarkiae. The sequence continues at coordinate 42,710 of JAABOM020060739.1, forward strand.
AGCGGTTGTGTTTGCTTTGAAAATATGGGACCATTATTTGTATGGGGTTCATGTTTACATATAAACTGATCATAAGAGCTTGCAATACATCCTTAAGCAGAAATACCTAAATTTTAGACAGCAAAGATGGCTAGATCTAATAAAGGATTATGATGTTGATATACTATACCATCTGGGGAAGGCAAATGTGGTAGCCGATGCTCTGAGCCGTAAGGCAATCATGAATACTGTTGATCAAGCTATGGTAGGTCAAGGAGTGGCTAAGGATCAAAGTCAGCTAGCTAGTTTGGGAGTTCGTCTTCTCTAGACTCTAAAGAAAGGGGTTGTTGTACATAATGCAACAATGTTTTCATTAGTAATAGAGGTGAAAGAAAAATAGTTCGAAGAACCTATTCTATGACAGCTTAAGGAAAATGTTAGTCAGGGTATGATAAAGGTCTTTGACCTTACGCAAAATGGAGCGCTTTACTGCTAAAATATATTATGTGTGCCTGATATTAATGGATTAAGAAAGACGATAATGGAAGAAGACCATCATTCCCGGTATTTCATCCACCCAGGACCAACTAAGATGTACCATGACCTGAAGGGAATGTTTTGGTGGAGAGGCATGAAAAAAGACCTTGCAAAATTTGTGGCACAATATCCAAATTGCCAACAAGTGAAAGTAGAACACCAAAGGCCAGGAAGTTCTATGTAGTGTATAGAGCTTCCAACATGGAAGTGGGATATGATCAATATGCATTTTGTTACCACGTTGCCTCGCTCATTTCAGAAGTTTGACTCCATATGGGTAATAATTGACAAACTCACAAAGTCTTCACACTTCTTTCCATTAAAGAGTGACTATACAGCTAAAGATTATGCCAAGCTATACCTCAAAGAGATAGTCAGGCTACATGGAGTCCTAATCTCCATTATATCTGACCGAGGAGCTCAATACACTGCAAAGTTTTGGAAGTCCTTCCAAAGGAGTTGAGGGACACAAGTGAATTTGAGTACAACTTTCCACCCTCAAACAGACGGTCAAGCAAAATGCACCATTTAGACAATTGAAGAAATGTTGCGAGCTTATTCATTACAATTTAAAGGTAGTTGGATGGACCATTTGCCACTTATTGAATTAGTCTATAATAATAGCTACCATGCGATCATCAAAATAGCACCTTACGAAGATTTGTATGGAAGGAAATGTATATCACCAATTGGATGGTTCGAACTGGGTGAAACCACTTTGCTTGGGCCAGATCTAGTACAACATGACATGGAAAAAGTTAAGGTAATACAACTGCGGCTAGAAATGGCCCAAAATCGTCATAAATCATATGTGGATGCTAGAAAGAGAGGACTTGAATTCTCAGTAGGGGATTGGGTATTTTTAAAGCTGTCTCAAATGAGAGGGGTTATGAGATTTGGTAAGAAAGGAAAACTGAGCCCGCGTTATATATGGACATATCAGGTTATTAAGAGGTTCGGGCATGTTGCATATGAACTAGAGCTACCCCAAGAGCTTTCAATGGTTCATCCAGTTTTTCATGTCTCAATGCTTCAAAAATGCATAGGTGACCCATCTTGTATCACTCTTATTGAAGATGTGTAAGTTACAAAAGATCTCACATATGAAGAGGTACTTGTTTCTATTCTAGATCATCAAGTTAAGAAGCTAAGGAATAAAAAAATAGCTTTAGTAAAAGTACTTTGGAGAAACCAACAAACAAAAAAAATAACATGGGAGGCCGAAGACGCGGTGAAATCAAAATATCCTTACTTATATGAAGCTAAAGAGAAAGTCCAACATGCAGAATTGGGACACTAATAGGTACGTCTGATCGAATACTTAATGTGTTATCAAAAGTTTGTGTAAGTAAAGATTTAAACTTGGTTAAGCTATCCAATTGTGCTAACATTCAAGGACGAATGTTCCTAAGGAGGGGAGGATGTAACACCCACATCTTACAATACTAGTACTATGAGAAGAAAACATGATATGGTTTGGTCAAATTTGCGCCAATTTTTAAAAGTTCTTGAATCTCCAATTAAAGGGTGATATGTATGTCTAACGCTTTAGAGGGTTGAGTGTTTACATGTTTTGTATCAAATTAAGGAGATCATGGCCCTAAACAAAGTGAGATAATTGAGGTTCTTGTAGGACTCAAGAAGCTAGTAGGTGAATCACCTATTTGCTTAGCTTAAAATTGCTAGATAATGGAGACGAGACTAGACGTCGAATTTGTCCAAGTCCGATTATGAATAAAGTTCGTATTAAGGGTGTAACTTTATTCCATATTTTACCATCATAAATGGACTATATTGTCATCCCAAGAAGAATATAAAAAGGGACCAAGCCTATTACAATTTCTTTAGTAAGTTAGGCCCAACTAATTAAGAAAAAAGGGAAAAAATAGGCAGCAAAGGCCCATCAATTTGGAGCCATTAAGGCCCAAGTGAAAAGGGCAAAATGGTAATTTAATTACATAATAAAATAAGGCTTAAAAGGTAAAATACAGTTGGCCAAATTGGTCCTTTAAAATGGGGTTACAAGTAGCAAATTGCATTCATTCTTAGACTTGAAAAATTTCAGCTTTCACAAAACTTCATTGTGCTTCTTTCTTGACTTTGTAAAGCAGCCAAAGGAAGCTTTTAGTGTTCTTAAGGAGGATATCAACCTTGAAAGTAATGTTAAGTAATTATAGTTGTGTGTTTAGTAAGGTTTGTTTATGAAAAACAAGAGACTATGTTGGTTATGTCTATGCTGAAATTGTTGGACAACATGTGTTCCAAAAGTTGTTATACATTTTCTCTTGTTTATTTGGAAGATTTTCTCTTTTTGGTTGTACTGGTTATGAAGGGAGGATGCTGTTCCTAATGAGTATTGGTGATATAATGATGTATAAGGGCTGTTGTACCATTTTACAATCCACGAAAATGAGTTCTTGTGTGATATCGTAATTGTGCTCATACTAGGAACTTGTGGGCTGATTGATTGAGGACTATGGTCTCACGTCCTCCACCTATTTTGAGGACTGTTTTTGAATTTTTTTAAGACTGTTTGTATGTGTAATGTTGTGGGAACAGTTTGGTTGATGTTGGTAAAGTTTTGGATTCGTCAACGTCGTAATGTAGCGAAGGGATGTAACGTTATGCCGCCTGTTTGTATGTTGCGTAGAATTATTATGTCCTATGCTTTGTGGGCTACTGTAAGTCTGTTATAGCACTAATAGAGGCTGCACATGATATGTATAAGAATGTGTATTAGAAAATATGATTATAAGTGAAAAAGTTGAAGGAATGCGTTTGCGTCGTTAATTATAGGCTTGCTGCCTGGGTGTTAGTTTTTATAATATTGGACTGTGAAGAAGTGTTTCTTTGCTACTAATACTAGTATTATTGCCTAACATACTGTAGACAAATATTTGGAGGAAGGGAAAGTTATCTCGAGGTAATAGCGAGGTCGTACAACGAGGTATGTAAGACTACTTGATTTCGTATTATTTAGCATGAAACCTAGGTTCTTCCTTGGTACATAGAGGCTCTTTCTACTTCGACATAACAAACAGCCATGTCTCCACTCTTTCACATGTTTATATGCTCCCATACATAGTCACTTGCAAA
>JAABOM020060740.1:0-11628 GCA_011800125.2 Solanum clarkiae
CTTGATGTATATGCTTTGATTGATCCGGGTGCCACCCTTTCCTTTGTTACCCCCTTTGTTGCTAGAAAGTTCCATGTTGAGCTGGAATTGTTGCATGAGTCATATGAGGTGTCTACTCATATTGGTGCATCTATTCTTGCTAGGAAAATCTATAGAAATTGTCCAATTTGCATCTTGCATAAAAATATTGCCTTGTGATCTTGTTGAGTTAGACATGGTTGATTTTGATGTTATTCTTGGCATGGATTATTTGCATGCGTACTACGCCTCTATTGATTGTAGAGCCCGTAGGGTCAAGTTTCCATTTCCAAATGACCCCGTCCTTGAGTGGGAGAGTCATGATGTGTTGGTGAAAGGAAAGTTCATTTCTTGCATTAAAACCCATAAGATGATTTCTAAGGGGTGTTTGTACCATCTTGTGAGACTCAAAGATGTGGACTCCAAAGTCCCTCCTATAGAGTCAATTCCGATTGTAAATGAGTTTCTTTATGTCTTCCCAAAAGACCTTCCCGGTGTCCCTCCCAAAAGGGAGATAGATTTTGGTATAGACCTCCTCCCCGATACTCAACCCATTTCTATTTCTCTATACGTATGGCCCCCGGTAGAGTTGAAGGAGTTAAAAGAACAATTGAGGGATTTGTTAGAGAAGAGGTTTATTAGACCTAGTCAATCACCATGGGGTACACCGGACTTGTTTGCGGAAAAGAAGGATGGGTCCCTTAGGATGTGTATTGACTACCAACAACTCAATAGCGTCATTATCAAGAATTGGCATCCTCTTCAAAGAATTGATGACTTGTTTGACCAATTGCAAGGGGCTAGCCATTTCTCTAAGATTGATCTCTTGCCTGGGTATCATCAAGTGAAGGTGAAGGAGTGTGATATTCCCAAGATGGCCTTTCGGACTAGGTATGGCAATACGAGTTTGTTGTGATGTCTTTTGGGTTGACTAATACACCGACAATCTTTATGGATTTGATAAATAGGGTCTTTAAGCCTCAATTCTTTTGTTGTAATATTCATTGATGTTATTTTGATCTATTCACGAGGTGAGGAAGAACATATGGGTCATTTAATGGTTATGCTTCAAAGGTTCAGGGAAGAGCAGTTATATGCCAAATATGACAAGTATGAATTTTGGTTGAGGGAGGTTGCATTCTTAGGGAATGTGATGTCGGGAGATGGTATGAAAGTGGATCCTAAGAAAATCGATGTGATTAGGAATTGGGCTAGACTATTAACCATGTCGGATATAAGGAGATTCTTGGGCTTAGCAGGGTACTATAGGCGGTTTGTGAATGGGTTTTCCACTGTTGGTTGTTCCATGACCAAATCGACTCAAAAGAAGGTTAAGTTTGTGTGGACAGATGATTGTAAGAAGAGCTTCCAAACATTGAAGGATAGGCTTGTGTCTTCTCCTATATTGTCTCTTACAGATGGGCTAGAGGGTTTCGTTATGTATTGTGATGCTTCCCGAGTTGGTTTGGGTTGTTTTTTATACAAAGCTGTAAGGTCATAGCCTATGCTTCTAGGCAACTCAAAATGCATGAAAAGAGCTAACAAACTAATGATCTTGAATTAGCTGTCGTGGTATTTGCTTTAAAGATTTGGCATCATTACTTTTATGGGGTACATCTAGATATCTTTACTGATCATAAGAGCCTCCAATATATGTTCACTCAAGAAGATTTTAATTCGAGGCAAAGAAGGTTGTTAGAATTCCTTAAGGATTATGATATGTGTGTGCATTTATCATCCGGGTACGGAAAATGTTGTTATGGATACTTTAAGTAGGGTGTCTATGGGCGGCCTAGCTTATGTGGATGGTAGTGGTAAGGAGTGGGCTTGAGAGGTCCATCGGTTGGTTAGGTTGGGGGTTAGACTGGAAGAGGTTGATAATGGTGGGGTGGTTGTTGTTGATGGCTCAAAATCTTCTTTGGTTGATGAGGTGAAAGCAAAACAAGACCTTGATCTTTCTTTGTTGGAGTTGAAAGCTTTGGTTAGCCGTGGTAAGGTGGAGGTTTTCTCCCAAGGGGGAGATGGTGGCCTTAGGTACCAAGGTAGGCTATGTGTTCCTTATGTTGATGGTTTGATGGAAAGGATCCTTGATGAAGCCCATAACTCTTTTTACTCCATTCATCCCAAGTCAACAAAAATGACTAGGATTTGAGGGATGTGTTTTGGTGGGGTGGCATGAAGAGCGACATTGCAAAATTCCTTTCTAGTTGACATAGTTGCCAATAAGTAAAGGCTGAGCATCAAAGGCCGGGTGGCCTAACTCAAGACGTTGAGGTGCCCACTTGGAAGTGGGAAGAGATTAATGTGGACTTTGTAGTTGTGTTGCCCACAACTAGGAGAGGTTTTGAATCTATATGGGTGGTGGTTGATCGGATGACGAAATCAGCTCACTTTCTACCGGTTAAACTACCTATGGGGCTAAAGAGTATGCAATATTTTACATCCATGAGATTGTAAGGTTGCATGGATTTCCCTTGTCCGTCATATCGGATCATGGTGGCCAATTTACTTCTCGATTTTGGAGGTCTTTTCAAAAGGATCTTGGTACAACAGTTAAACTTAGTATGACCTTCCACCCTCAGATGGATGGCCAAGCTGAAAGGACAATTAAAACCCTATACGATATGCTTAGTGCATGTGTTTTGGAGTTGAGGGGTAGTTGGGATGATCATCTTCCTTTAATTGAGTTTGCATATAACAATAGCTAAAATTCTAGCATTGGTATAACTCCTTTTGAGGCACTCTATGGTAGGCGGTGTAGATCACTGGTTGGATGGTTTAAGGTTGAAGAGATGGCTTTATTGGGGCCGGATCTGGTCATGGAGGCTCTTGAGAAAGTAAGGATGATTAGGGAAATGCTGAAAATAGCCCAAAGCTGCCAAAAATCGTTTGCCGATGTGAGAAGAACGGACCTTGAATTCAAAGTGGGTGATTAAGTTTATTTGAAGATTTCTCCAATGAAAGGTATGGTTCATTTTGGTAAGAAGGGGAAATTGAGTCCTAGATATGTTGGCCCTTATGAGGTGATAAAGAGGATTGGCAAGGTATCTTAAGAGTTGAGGTTGCCTAGTGAAATGGACTTGGTCCATCTGGTGTTCCATGTCTCTATGTTGAGAAAATATGTTGGTGATCCTAATGCTATTGTGCCTCTTAATATTGTGAATGTTGTGGAGGATAACTTGACTTATGAGGAGGTCTCATTTTATATTTTAGACAGGAAAGTGAAGAGGTTGAGGAACAAAGAGGTGACATCCATTAAGGTCCTTTTGGAGGAACTAACAAATCGAAAGTGCTACTTGGGAAGCCGAAGCGGGCATGCAAAAGCGTCCTTATCTTTTCTACTCCTCTCAAGTCTAAGGTACTAATTCTAAGTCCCCTATGTGATATCAAGTCTTATATTTCAGCCCCTATGTCATTCATGTGCATCCATGTTTATGTTGACAAATTATGATGATTTTACGCTCGTGTTGAGATTTTGGAAAGTAATGTTTTAAATGTGATGTTGCATTCTTGTTGGGGCTGATTTGTTCATGATTATTATTGTCTTGTACATCTCTTTTACATTCGCGGACAAATGTACCCAAGGGTGAGATATTTAAATGACCCCAAAATGTGTCTAAAAATAGGCCTCGGAAGTGACTGAAATTTTTTTTCATATATCTCAAAATCCGTGCGTTATTGTGACACCCCGTAACTCTGTGCTCTTATGCATTCATGTTTCAAGCCTTATTTGGTTATGTTGGGGTGTATTAGGTTCATGGGAGACTCCTAGTACCTAGACGAGTTCAAGAATTTCCTACAAGTTGAGTTCTGGGTGATGGTTTATGCAAGGGTCAACTTTAAATAAGCATAACTTTTAGCACATTTGGAGATGGGTGGCCCACAATATGTCAAATGAAAGCACTTTGAGTTAGATTTTCCAACGCACTCAGTTTTAGCTCATTTAGAGTTCGGACTCAAAAGTTTTGACTATTTCATTTAAGACTGCCAATGCAGAGTTGCACTACGAGACCACTATTACGAGTCGTAGGTCAGGCTCATAGCAATTTCTAAAGACTATGAAATTGAGCCTCGGGGTCATTTGAAGGGTCCTACGAGTCGTAGTGCTACCTACGGGTCATAACAACCATTAGACAACTTTTTACAAAGGGTTATTTTGGTCCTTTCTCACACTTTCTGAGCTCTAGATTCACGTTTTTATGCTCATTCAGGGTCCCAAAACCCTTAAGTTCTTCATTGTATTGATAAAATACTCTCTCAATCCCTTCTACTAATATTTCACTCCAAAGTGAAGTGACCAAATCTTTTCTGGATCTTAAAGAATTCTTCCAAGCTTCAAGTTCTCACCTCCATCTTCATCAAGAAATTTCCCAAAGCTAAGGTATGTGGTGTTGAACCATTGGGCCCTTCCACTCATGGTGTCTAAACCCTCTTTTTACTAATATTGTGTGATTTAAAGTAGATTTCACATGTGGGTCTTGTATATTGACAAATTTACTGCATAGTGGTTTATGTTCATGAATGTATGGTCGTTTTAGCATGTTTTGATCTCTAGATCTTAGATCTAATGTTGAATTTGATAAGGGGTTTTGATGTGAATATCTTGGGGGTGTTGCAAGGTATTCATTGATGGTTTCACAATAGATATTCTTGCATCGTTTCATCTCTAAATTGCATGGTTTTTCATCCCTATTACACACCCTTAAGGTGTTCGATAAAATGTCTAGTTATAGTTTCCCGAGGAAATAAAGGTCCAAAAGCATGAGATATGATATGAATGATGTTATGATAATGAAATGAGCTTATGTATATGATTATTCCTAGATGAAGTGTTGCACTAGAGTATATGACAAATTCTATATAAAGTGATGCATTAGACCATGCCTAATTCGGGGGGACAAGAGCCCGGGTAACCTACCAAGCAGTTAGTACCTTGGTAACCGAGGTAGGGGTTAATACTCACCAACCATGTGACGGGTTAGTACTTCACCACTCAGATGATAGGTGTGGATGTCATTAACTATGTGAGGGGTGCGTACCTTACTACCTAGGGAGATGGGGTGTGACCGTCACCATCTTAGCCAACACAAGGTTGGATAGCTTGCGTAGTCTCATCTTTACATATAATATCCTATATGAGCATGAATTACTAAAGCGTGTTTAACTAATGCATTGATTATAAATGTCATATTCCTATATTATGCCTATTGCCTATTGTTATGCATTTTGAATTATGATGCTTATTTCTTGTTGCATTGCATCCTACATACTAAGTACATTCAAACATACTAACGCATACTCTTGCCTACATGATATCACCATGTAGAAACCGGTGCCCAAGTTGATCATCCTTTTCATCCACGTGGCTAGATCGGTGCTACATAAAGCTAGTTGGTGAGTCCTCCATTTCAAGGACCTTAGTCTATGTTATTCCTATTATGTATTAAGACGATCCATCTTATGTTCTATTTTGACTATGAGGGTGAGCCCGGTAGCTTTGTCTTGGTGCCCACTTTTATCTATGTATTAGCGGTGTTTGTTGGACATATTATGTATCTATGTTATGAACTTGACTTTGACTCTTGATTATGATGTTTATGCAATCTACCCTTAGTCCCATTGCCCTTATTCTTACTCTTTATGTTTTATATGCTTCCGCAATCAATGATGTATAATGACAAGTTAAGAGGCTTGTGTAGAGTTTCTTGGGGTTCCTCATTTGTTGTGTCACGTCTAGGCCCTAGGCTCGGGTCATGACAACAATGATCCTTGCAGGTACTCTACTCATTCCATTGGCTTCTGGTGAGCCCTATTTATCAATGAAGCACTTTTGTTTATAAAGTGATAGTTCGTATATTCTTGGGTATAGTCATGGCGTTGTCTCATGTGTATCTTAGAAGTTCCATAGATACCATAATCATGTCATGTTTTATTTTGTAAAACTCCAAATGAAGTCTTGTGTGGCTTTTTTTTTACGATGTTAAGATTTTTTTAATTTTAACTTTCCACTGAATAACTCAATGTTTTATTAGATGTTTTACTTTTCGTTTCAGTTTATAAGTGGTATTAGAGAATAGGTTTTGTTAATGATCACATATATAATTTAGAGGCCATCTAGACACTTAAGAAGCTACCCATTTATTCTACCCTTGATCATCCAATTGATCTTAAAGTGATAAGCTCCAAAGCCTGTTGAATCCATACCTGTTGAATGAGTAAGTGATGTGCAATAATTGCAAGGCTCGAACGATGACATCACTCATTGGCTAAGATTGTGACTCGAGGATTAAATTGAAAGTGTAGTGATGGACATGTTGTCTCGAAGGAAGCATATAATGACCTACGTCACTACTGATATTATTCTCTTTGCACCTAGGTCAACACAATTTTAAAGCATGTTACTATGATGGAAGGGCTGCTTACTTATATAGTCAATATTCTCACTAAGGTTTGCCCCTGCCTTTTGGAATTTGCCTAAAATCATTTAAACTTTGGCCTACATTAACAAGATTGATACATAAGTGGCTCTAATAACATTTATAATAACCCAACTCATTAGTGATAATGTCCATTTTAGCCATAGGCCCACACAGGTTAAAACATATAACTATGGTGTGAGGTCTGCTGACTTATATACGTAACATCTCTCTTATGTTTTGTTGGTGCAGGACCTTCTATCCTACGAAAGGAGTCACATATACCCCCTCTTATGTATGAACTGAAAAGCTTTGTACCCTACCATTACCAATAACCAAGTTCTTATATAGATACTAGTTAAGTTCATGCACATACAATAACAGAAAGAACATACATTGTAGAGAGGAAAAGTTCCTTGCCCAGGGAGAAGCAACCACCATCTACAACTTGTAGGATTTCAGCACATTCACTACTTCAAAATGAGCAATGTCAAGATTACAACTTTGTAATACTTAAATTCAATTTCACTTCACATCCTAACTGATCAAGAGTGATCAATTCTAACATTGTAGAAAGCGAACTCATTCCCCACAGAAATTGTCTCTCAACGGAAAGCGTTGTTTATAACAATTTTTCACTCAACAATAATGTTAAATAGGAAAATGTAACATTAGAAAGAAAACATAACTCTAGATCTTTTTTTCTTTAAATTTGTGTTTGCCAAAATGTAGGTTGCCTTTCTTGCTAGGTTCTACATTTTCATATTGCAAAAATTTCCATTTGTGGGTTTAACATTTGCCTTATATATTGCCTCCTAGAAGAGTCCTCATAGGAGACACCTTTACAACTAGTACCATTGGTCATTTATTCTCGTAGGAGTCTTGTTTCAACTCTGGATAAGATCTTCCTGTTAAATGAATCTACGCCTTTTATGCCTCTTCATGTACTTCACTTCACCAAGTGCGATGTTTTGAACCTATTTCTATTTAGTATCATCAAAAATGTTGAAGCCTAACATGGATCAATATCCTCACTGAGGTTTGTCTCACAACACAAGATTAACCTAGTCTTAGTACGGAAGTTTGCCCATTATATCAAAGTTTTCCTAAATTTATTTAAAACTCTGGTTCGTATCTACAATATTGATACAAGAGTGACTTTGTAACCTATAATGGCTCAGCTCCCTAGTGTTTAAGGAGGAGGATGGGATAATACCATTAATTATTGTTACACAACATTGAAGATTGTGGAAAGATATATATAATATTAGCACATTGAGGACTTAAATTGTCACGACCAAAGGCTAGGGCCTATATGTGACATGGTGAATGGGGAACCCAAAGAGACCCCAAACAAAACTCTTAGCATACCATTCACACATCCTTGGTTGCGGATGCCAAAAAAATCAATAATAAGTCACAATAGAGTTTAAGGGAAGCGGGACTTGGAACTTTCATATCATCATCAAAAAATGTCAACATGAAGAAGGGAATAAGGACTAAGGGAATTCCTTCGTACCAACATAAATGAAATAAAAGTCAAGCTCAAAAGCATAGACGATCATATTATCCAACAACACCTTTACATAGAATAGAATGGGGCCAAAACACTTCCCAATCTCACCCTCAAACATAATAAACAAGTCTTAACATAGGATGAATGAAAGGTAGATATTGTCTTCAGAGTTTAGGACTCACCAAAGGCTTCGTTAAGAAAATCAACTAACCACGTGCAGAAGGATGATCAATAGGAGCTCCGATCCCTACATAGTGATATTATGTACATATAGAGTATTCATTAGTACTTGGAATATACTAAGTATGCAGGGTGAAATGCAACAAGGACATAAGCCAAGATAATCAAGAAGCATAATCCTAAACAATGGATATAATCTCAATATGACATGTATGAACTATGCTTGTAATAAAACATGCATGTAAACCATCAACTTGCAAAAAATAACATATTTATATGTGGGGGGAGACCTTAACTGACATATACAACCAAGTGAACTATTAGTTGGAATCCTGATTCATGACACCCCACCGGAGAAGGTGTGGTCTACTTGCCAAGGTAAACCATTCTTGACCCCACATTGTGGGTAACTTGACCTAGATAGATCCACTAGTAAGCCCCTTTTAGGTAAATAATATAATTTTATGGTGGGACATTGTTTAGAGACTAGGACTTTTAATAAGGACCCCTTGAGTCGAGCCCCACCTTAAGCCTCAATCGGTGCTAAGTCAAATCCCATGATATACTTGAAATAATCATAGGTTTAATCATAACATGAATAACTTGTAAAAGACATGATAACATGGCATGAGTAGCTCATTCACATACTTGACCCCATAATACAGGGTAGAAAAATATTTATGAAGTTGACCACTTCTAATAGGTATTGCATTTCACACGAGAGAAGAGATTGTAACATGCTTGACCCCTACTAATGAGCTTTGCTTGAACAAGAGGATAAATTATTAATCATGCTTGATCTCTCAAATAGACATGATTTTCTCACAAGAGAGTGGAATTTCAGAATAAAGCTCAACTTGTCACTTGTAAATCATGGAAACCTTTCGTAGGTTCAATACATGCTTGGGAGCCAATAATTATCATGAAAATACTTGACTTGCAAATTATGCAATTCTTCATCATCAACTTAAGAATCTTTATCATGTTGTTTAGTCAAATATGATGGGTACATGGACACATGCTCAAAATCATACAATTAGATAGTATAAAACATGAAAGAATGAAATTAATTCATTTTAAGGTCATGCAATTCAACCCACCAATATAGTAGTAAAACTCTTATTTTTTTGGGTGTCATGAAATCTATTAAAAGTTCACAATTTGGCATAGTTTCCATAGTTCATATCATGCATAGCTTAAATAGTTTCAAGACAACTCATGGAATGAATTTTCAATAGCAATTTATACATAATAACTCAATACTTGGTAAAATCAATCATAACTCATGTTCATAATGCATAATAGAAATTACCCATGAAGAATACAACTTGAAATCATGAAATTTGAATCAAAAGAGTGGGTTGGGATCCATGGGTCAAAGAACCCATGGATTAAGAGCCACATACCTAAAACTTGAAATTTCATGGACAAAACTTGAGGAAGACTTGATGCTTAAGTTGGGCTCCTGAAATCCAAAGTGTGCTCTAGAGGTTCTTGGAAAAGAATGGGGAATTAGTTGATGACTTGAGAGGGTTTTGAAGGTTTTAGAGTTGAAAAATAGCTAAGGAAGGAGGTTTTCACATTTAAAGGGGCATTGAATTATTACACAAATATCCTTGAACGAAGCAGGAAAATAAGGAAATTTTTGCACTGCTCCATGCCCTAGTCGCGACGCGAACCTGTCGCAGGGGCCATATTACACAGCTCTGCGGCCCAGGCATGACGTGGCCTGGTTACGGATCGACATTGTTTCTTCTTCCCATTGTGAAAATTATTTTTTTCTAGGGTAATATAAAAATCGAGGTCTACCCTTTTACCATACAATTTTGCACCCTGAACAAGAATATGAAGTTGAATTTTCGATCGTGCATGGATTTTATGATATGCAAGAATTACAATATAGGGCATTGCTAAAGCACATGAGGGGTGCTACAATATCTCCCCCTTTTTTAAAATTCGTCCCTGAATGTAAAGAAACTATGCATAAGAGAAGTGAATAAAAGACTTTCAGTCTGACATGAATGTAATAAATGCACTTAAACATCATTCTCAAAAAGTTTCAAACTATGCACCAAAAATCACCAAAACTTGTCATCATGAACATGTATGCATGCACAAATGATATGAGGGATGAAATATAAGGCCAAAAAGCATATATAGGACTTAATTTATTACCTTCGATTTGAATCGAGTGAAAGAGGTATCGATATCATTTCTTCTTGTCCGCTTCGGCTTCCCAAGTGTTCCACTTGTTGATTCCTTCAAAGGACTTTGATGGATGACACATCTTTGTTTCTCAACCTAGTCAATTGCCTATCCAATATCTTCACCGGGACCTCCTCATAGGTCAAGTTATCCTCCACAACACCCACAACCTCCAAGGGCACTATAGCATTTGGGTCACCAAGACACTTCCTAAAGACCAAATGAAACATTCTAATATCCGTAGGCAACCACAATTCATAGGCAACCTTACCAATTCTCCTCAAAATTCTATAGGGTCACACAAACCTTAGGCCCAATTTTCCTTTCTTGCTAAACCGGACCATGAAGTTCATGGGTGAGACCTTCAAGCAAACCTAATTATCAACATTAAACTCGAGGTTTCTTCTCCTCACATCAAAGTAGGACTTTTGCCTACTTTGAGCCATTTTCAATCTTTCCCTTATCAACCTCACCTTCTCCAAAGCCTCCATAACCAAATCCAGGCTCAACAAGGCCATCATCCCTACATCAAACCACTGAAAAGGGAATGTAGGGGAGCCTTATGAAGTGTCTACTCCTGTTGGTGTATCTGTTGTTGCTAAAATGGTCTATAGAAATTGTCCCATTTTCATTTTGCATGAAATCTTGCCTTGTGATTTTGTTGAATTAAACATGGTGGATTTTGATATAATTCTTGGGATGGATTGGTTGCATTCATATTATGCTTCTATGGACTGTAGAACACGTAAGGTCAAATTCCAATTCCCTAATGAGCCCGTCCTTGTGCGGGAATATTTTGATGTGGTGGTCAAGTGTAAATTTATCTCTTCCATTAAAACCTAAAGTTGATTTCTAAGGGGTTTCTTTATCATCTTATGAGAGTTAGGGATGTTGAGACTAAAGTCCTTCCTCTAGAGTCGATTCCGGTGGTTAATAAATTTCTTTATGTCTTTCCCAATGTGCTTCCCGGTCTTCCTCCCGAAAGAAAAATGAATTTTGGCATAGACCTCCTTCCCAATACTCAACCCATTTCTATTCCCTCTTACAGTACAGCCCTGGCGGAGTTGAAGGAGTTGAAGGAGTTGAAGGAGCAATTGAGGGATTTGTTGGAGAAGGATTTTATAAAGCCTAGTCAATTATCTTGGGGTGCACGGGGGTTGTTTGTGAAGGAGGAGGATGGTACTCTTAGAATGTGCCTTGATTACTGACAACTTAATAGGGTCTCCATAAAGAATAAGTACCCTCTACCAAGGATTGATGATCTTTTTAACCAACTTCAAAGGGCTAGTCATT
>JAABOM020060741.1:0-11628 GCA_011800125.2 Solanum clarkiae
TATAGTAAAACTTTTATGATTGTGTACAATATATTATTAAACATAAAACTTCTAAAAATGACATTAACAAAAATGATTGTGGTAAATGAAAAATGACAACTTGAAGTTGCACCGAAAGAAAATTCAAAGTCATTTGCCAAGAGTTTTTACATTGTACTTAATATATAAACATTGATATACTTGACTCAGATTAATTATTTTATCTAACTTGACTTTCATAAATAATAGTGTTACATAAAAAATACTAATGAAGAATAACATTTCTTACAATAATTACAAATAAAAATGATAGAATGTAAAAAAAAAAATGTGAATCTTGTCTAATAACAAAAAACTTATAAATATAAAAAACTTCATACATTTTGATGAGAGAAAACCTTAGAATTCTTACCATATAATTTTCACTTATCATATATTTTAAGATTCTTTTATTTTTAATTTTTTTCTATTACCATATATTTTAGGATTTATGAATTATTCATTTTTCTAATACCTTTTACCATAAATAACTTTCTTTTACTTTATATTTTCCTCTTCTCATATATTTGAGAGTTCTTAATTTTACAAAAAATGTATTTTCTTTGATCATATATTTTATAACTCCTTAATTTTAAATATTTTAAATATAATCAAATAATAATTTGAGAAAAAAAGTAAATGATCATTTTTTATTACAAAGTCATTTAATAAAGAGTAAAAAATTCAACCAATATTTCTTAGAGCCTTCATATTATTCAAGTAATATTAATTTAGTATATAGGTATTGCATGTGCATCATGCATCTATTAACAAAAATATTTTAAAATATATATATACTACCTCTACTTTAAGATTTTTCTCCCACAAAAGGATAAATTATTAAAGACACTTTTGTCACAAATAAGAGTAAAACAATTAACCATATAAAAATATTTTCAAGCTTTTTTTCTATTATTTTTGTTGAATACTCATGCGATAAAGTTGGCTTTAATTTTCTTATGGTTAACTTTTCTTTTATTAAGATATTTTCTATATAGCATAAAAATAATATAACTCTTTAGAAGTCAAGTTCTTATTGACAAAGATAACATAAATTTTAAATGAGATAAGTATATAAAACACACCTAAACTATACCACTTTTTTGAGTTTCACAACCTAAAGTATTGGAAGTTTGAGAAATACACCTAAACAATTACTTATTAGTTTGAGAAACTCAAAAAAGTGGTATAGTTTAGGTGTGTTTTGTATACTTATCTCATTTTAAATTGTTAATTTATTACTGATCTATAGTTTTTTCTTAATATAGATAAATTATAGACTATTTTAATATATTCTTAGTATACCTCTATTCTAACAATACAAATTTGTAATGAATAGTGGAAAAACTAAAAAAAATGATACAGTTAAATATATTTAAATATTATTATTTCTAAAAGTCTAATATTATAAATAATTTTTTCAAAGGATTGTCGGGTTCAACTTCTATTAGTAGGTTTGTTCTTACTAAAAATAATAAATTGATATCGGATCTTGCTTACTCTCTCCGAGAATGAGTGCTGCTTTGAACAATTGTCTTCCCTTCTTTGTTATGACCTTTGAGTTAGAAACATGAAATTAATTTATTAAGAGAAAATTCAAGTCCGTATAGTTATTTAAAAAATTAAATAATTACTTGTCGTAAGGTAAATATTTTAATAATAAATATCATAAAACCTAAATTTGATGTAAAAAATTATGCATTATTCACCAACAAGGTAAATCATCAATTGTCACTGTCAAGTCCTTTTCTATTTTTTCGAAAAGGTAGAGTTCATGAATTATGACATTAGTTCTACAAAATAAACAAAAATTAAGTTATTAAAAAATAAATGATCTAGATAGATAAATATAACATGAAAAAAATTAAACAACGTGAGATGTATGGAGGTAAAAAATTCAAAATAAAAATACTACAAATTATATGTAAAACAACAATATAATCCTATTTAACTTTTTATTTATTTATTTATAAAGGTTTTATATATAGAGATTCTATAACTAATTATAATCCATAGTAAATTAGGATTTTCCTTAGTGGTTATGGGTTTCTTGATTCAAATATGGTAAATTAGGATTTTCCTTAGTGGTTGCAGGTTTTTTGATTCAAACAAGGAAAAAGTAGAAGTTCATAAGATTTAGGAGTTTTTTCACCGTTAGAAGTTCTTATTTTATTATTTCTTTCTATATATTTTAGAAGTCAATATTATCTTTTACCTTTTTTTTGTTTTGAACATTTCTTTTTTTATTTTTAAAAACCTTTTTTGATGATTATTTTATGTTTGTGGGGTGACGTGGTTGGGGATTCTTTTGGGGTTTTTATTTTTTATTTTTTTTACGCTTCCTTTTTTTAAAAAAACTTTTTCTATTATTATTTTGAAAGTAATTTTTGACTATTTTCATTTTTAATCAAGTTTATTTTAGTTGAAAAAAGATTCTTTGAGTAGAAATTTAACCATAATAACAACATCTTCTCCATTTAAATTTTATTATGTTTATTACATTCAATATTTAATAGTATTAAAATAATACTTGAAAAAATGGTGAAAAGACGTTTTTATCTAAAGCGAAGTCTTTTAAAGAAGGACAAAAAGTTTAATCAACATTATTAAGGGTCTTCACACTTTTAATATAGATTAGTTTAAAGTATGTGCGATCCATGTGTGTGTCACGACAATGTAAAATATTGCATATAAAAATAATAAAGAATAAATTATAATAGATAGAATATTGTGTTTATTTCAATGAAATTATAGTATATGCAATAACATATTTATTTAAATGAAAACATGTGTTCTTCTAATTGTAGTAAAATATTGTATTTTAGTTGAAAAAAATTCATCTATTGAGAACCTCTTTAATCCACCATAAATTACTAAGGACAAATTACATTATTTAATATAAAAAAAATTAATCTATTGAAAATGTAACGACCCGTTCCGACACATAAATATTATAGGATCAGGTGTCACGTTCCGACACATATATATTATAAGATTGGGTGTCACTTTCCGACACATATATATTATAGGATTGGGCATCACGTTCCGATATATAAATATTATAGGATCGGGTGTCATGTTCCGACACATATATATTATAGGATCGGGTATCACGTTCTGACACATATATATTATAAGATTGGGTGTCACGTTCCGATACATATCTATATATATATATTGGATCGGGTGCCACATTCCGGCATGATAATAATGAAGGAAAACATCTTAAAATAATTTAATATGCTCAATTTCAAAGAACCTACCTCTCAAAAGAAGTGTGATAAGGAGGCCTGTCCTCATGTGTGTTATTGATATCGTTGATTGGTTGTGTACTTGTTCTTGATGTTGCTACTTGTTAAGTGTTATGGATTATCTCTTGCTAATTATTTTATGCAGGTTGTAGTTGTGGGGTTTTGGTTGGAGTGTTGGGGGTAACGACATTCTATATTACTTAATCTTGTGTTTAGTAGTTTACTTGCTGGGTACCGCGTGTTTGGTACTCACCCCTTGCTACAACATCTTTGTAGGTTACGAGCCCGGATCGTCGTGATACTCTTTATTCTTCCTCGTACGTGGCTTCCCGTGGAGATTGGGAGAGGTAGCTACTTGTCATGCCAGCTGACTCCTTAATCCTATTTATGATTTTGTTCTATTCTAGAGACAATATCATTTGATACTTGTGTTTCCTTTCGAATCTATTATAATACATTAGAAACTTGTGCACGTGACAACCAGGTTTTGGGGGATTTTCATTAAGTTGAATTATTATTCGTAATTGAACTCTCATTTTCATTATAATTTCGCATTATTAATGTTATAGTTGGGTTGTAGGTTGACTTGTCTTGGTGGGGTAAGACGAGTGCCAACACGCCCATTTTCGGGTTGTAACAAGTTGGTATCAAAGTCTAGATTCGTAGGTCTCACGTGCATACAAGCTGAGTCTAAGTAGAGTCTCAAGGATCGGTATGAAGACGTTTGTACTTATATTTTAGAGGCTATGGAGATTGTTAGGAAACTCCCCTTTTGTTTATTCTCTCTTATCGTGCGTGGTGATGTTCGTTGGTACTGAGTATGCCCGTGTTCTTTTGACAGATGGCGAGGACTAGAGCTATTATTCCTGGTGGTAGAGGTGAAGCAGCTCCTGAGGCATTTGTCGAGGCCCCAGTTAGAGGTAGGGGTAGAGCTCGAGCCAGAGGTCATACTCGTGGAGCAGCACCAGCGAGAGATCGTGCTAGAGAGATCTCTTCAGAACCTATGACTGAACTTAGAGGGAACCAGGTTCCTTCAGAGCACGCAGCTTCACCGTTGTTGCAGGATACTTTATTGAGGGTGTTGAATGTACTTGAGAGTCTTGGTCCGAGTAGTAATATGAGAGGCACGCCAGGCGATTCTCAAACCAGAGGAGGAGCTCAGACCCCAGATCAGCATCATGTTCCACTGGTCCATGATCCGGTAGAGCAGCCACCAGTGGCTATAGAGTTGAGATTGATCCTGGACCAGCTATTGAGGTTCAGGGTGCACCTATGACTACATTGACTGAGAGTGAGCAGCGCTGCTATGAGATGTTTAGGAAGATGAACCCACCTCAATTTCAGGGTGGAAGGACATAGGATGCTCATGAGTTTCTAACTACTTGTAGGGAGTTGTTGGATACTATGGGCTTAGCTGAGTCACACGGGGTTCGATATGTTACTCTTTAGCTTCGTGGGCCAGCTAGAGAATGGTGGAGGACATATTCAGAATCTTTGCCTATGGGATCTCCCACAGTGTCTTGGGAGATGTTATCTAGTGCTTTTTATGATAGATTTGTCCCTTGGAGTGTGAGGGAGGAGAGTCGACTGAGATTTGAGAGTTTGAGGCAAGATGGCTTATCAGTCGCTGAGTATGAGACTCGTTTTTGTCAGTTACCTAGACATGCTATAGCCACTATCCCAAATGAGATAGAGAAAGTTTGTAGGTTTGTGAGAGGTTTGACCTATCCTATTCAACAGGTAGTGTTTAGAGTATCTAGAGATGGGGCCTCTTTCCAGTCTGTTGTAAGTGCTGCTAAGGAGGCAGAGCTGATAGAGACGGAAGAGTTTGGGGACCCTAAGAGGGCCCGTGCATTCGGTCAGTTTTCTGGTACCTCATCTGGAGGTAGAAGGTTCCATAGAGGGAGTGGCTCATCCCAGCGTCGAGGACCAGTTCATGCATCATTACCCGCTTCTGAGGATGGTCACACATATCGTGGGTCCACAAGGCGAGACAGCTATGGTAGTTCTTCAGGATCCGCACGTCAGTCCCAGAATCAGAAGCTTTGTTATGGGTGTGGAGATCCTTATCACTTGAGACGATAATGTCCCTTATCAGGGGGACAAGGTGGGTCCTACCCCAGATCTTCAGTTCAGACTAGACCACCGGTACCACCACCATACAGAGGGCGAGGCAGAGCTCAAATAGATAGAGGTGGTCGCATTCCAGCTAGACGAGCGGGTGGTCCCATATTCCCACAAAGTGGGGGTAGAGACATCGCACAGACAGGCGGTGGTAGGGGACCACATTACTATGCATTTCCAGAGAGGCCTGAGGCAGAGGTTTCTGATGCAGTCATCATAGGTATTATCCCGGTTTATCATCAATCTGTGTCTGTATTGTTTGATCCTGAATCTACTTACTCCTATGTGTCATCCTGCTTCTCACTTGGATTCGACTTGATATGTGATCATATGCGAGTACCCATTCATATTTCTACACTAGTAGGTGAGCCTTTAATGGTGGATTGAGTGTATCGATCCTGTCTTATTTCTTTATTTGGGTATGATACTTGGGTAGATATGACTATTCTGGAGATGGTAGATTTTGATGTTTATCTTAGGGATGGATTGGCTTTCCCCATATCATGCTATCCTTGATTGCTATGCAAAAACGGTGACCTTAGCCATGCTCGGGGTACCAAAAATTAAGTGTAAGGGTGATAGTAGTTCTTATCCAAGCAAAGTCATCTCTTACGTCAAGGCCCAGAAACTGATTGATAGGGGGTGTATGTCTTACTTGGGTTTCATTCGGGATACTAATGTTAATCCACCTTCTATGGTGTCTATTCCGATAGTTCAAGAGTTTGTCGATGTGTTTCCCACTAACCTTCCAGGTGTTCCTCCCGATAGGGATATTAACTTTCCTATTGATCTAGAGCCGGGCACAAAGCCCATCTCCATCCCTCCATATCGAATGGCTCCGGCTGAGTTGAAGGAATTAAAGAAGTAACTTCAAGGTTTGCTAGGCAAAGGGTTTATTCATCCTAGTGTGTCACCTTGAGGTGCCCCAGTCTTGTTTGTGAAAAAGAAAGATGAGTCCATGAGGATGTGTATTGATTATAGGCAGCTGAACAAAGTGACTGTCAAGAACAGATATCCTCTTCCTCGTATTGATGACTTGTTTGATCAGCTTCAGGGGCATCTTTGTTCTCTAAGATTGACTTGAGGTCTGATTATCATCATCTGAAGATTAGAGCATCAGATATTCCTAAGACAGCTTTCCGAACTCGTTATGGCTACTATGAATTTTTGGTGATGTCCTTTGGGTTGACTAACGCCCCTGCAGCATTCATGAAGTTGATGAATAGGGTGTTCTATTCGTATTTAGTTTCTTTTGTCATAATATTCATCGATGACATCTTGGTATATTCCAAGACTGAGGATGATCATGTTAGTCACTTGAGGATTGTGTTACAAAGGTTGAGGGAGGAAAAACTATATGCAAAATTCTCCAAGTGTGAGTTTTGGCTTGATTCGGTGGTATTCTTAGGGCATGTGGTGTCTAAAAAGGAGATTAGAGTGGATCCGGCTAAGGTAGAGGCAGTTAGAGGCTGGACGAGGCCTACTTCAGCTACCGAGATTTGTAGTTTTGTAGGGTTAGCAAGGTACTATCAACGGTTCATTCAGGGGTTTTCTTTCATTGCATCCCCACTAACTAGATTAACTCAGAAGAATGTATCCTTTCATTGGAGCGATGAGTGCGAGGCAAGCTTCCAAAAGCTCAAAACCTTGTTGACTTCAGCTCCCATTCTAACCTTACCTGAGACAGGTGTGGACTTTACAGTATATTGTGATGCGTCAGGAATGGGGTTAGGCGGTGTATTGATGCAAAGGGGTAAAGTGATTGCCTATGCTTCTCGATAATTAAAGGTTCATGAGAAGAATTATCCTATCCACAACTTAGAGCTAGCAGTTATGGTTTTTGTTCTTAAGTTATGGCGTCATTACTTATATGGTGTACATTGTGAGGTCTTCACCGATCATAAAAGCCTTCAGTATATATTCAGTCAAAGGGATCTAAACTTGAGGCAGCGTAGGTGGATGGAGTTGCTAAAGGACTATGATTTAACCATCCTGTATCATCTGGGGAAGGCGAATGTTGTGGCTGACACCTTGAGTAGAAAGACTTCTAGCATGGGGAGTCTAGCCACCATTCGAGTGGAGGAGCGACCTTTGGCCAGGGATGTTCAACGTCTAGATAACGGCCTAGTCACGTTACAGCTTTCTGATAAGGACGGCGTACTTGCCTTCCTTGAGGCTCGTTCTTGCTTGATAGACCAGATTCGAGAGCGTCAGTTTGAGGATGAGAAGTTATGTCTCATCAAAGACAAAGTGGCTAGAGGAGAGTCTAAGGAAGCAGTGCTTGATCCTGATGGTGTTTTAAGGATTGGAGGTTGAGTCCGTGTGCCTAAGGTAGGTGATTTGATTAAATTGATTCTTGAAGAGGCTCAATGTACTTGTTATTCTATTCATCCAGGAACATCGAAGATGTATCATGACCTAAGTCAGCACTATTGGTGGTGTGGTATGAAGAAGGATATTTCAAAGTTTGTGGCTAAGTGTTTGACTTGTCAGCAAGTCAAGTGTGAGTACCAGCGGCCTGGAGGTTAGCTTCAGAGGATGCCCATTCCTACATGGAAGTGGAAGCGAATTACTATGGATTTTGTGGTGGGTTTGCCCACTACTATGGGCGGTTATGACTCTATCTGGGTGGTTGTGGATCTATTTGCTAAGTCTGCCCATTTCATTCTGGTCAAGGTCAAGTACACAGCAGACAAGTTAGCTGAGCTTTACATCAGTCAGATAGTTAGATTGCATGGTATGCCAGTTTTTATCATTTCTGATCGGGGTTCACTCTTCACTTTACATTTTTGGAGGGCCTTGCAGAATGGTCTAGGTACTTGGTTGAATATGAGCTCAACCTTTCATTCTCAGACAGATGGACAGCCTGAGCGGACTATTCAGGTGTTGGAAGACATGTTGCGAGCGTGTGTGATTGATTTTGGTAACCATTGGGACCAACACTTGCCCTTAGCCGAGTTTGCCTACAATAATAGCTATCACTCCAGTATTCAAATGGCTCCATTCGAGGCATTGTATGGTAGACGGTGTAGATCTCCCATTGGTTGGTTTGATTCTGCCGAGACGGACTCATTAGATGCAGACTTCCTGGGAGATGCTATGGAGCAGGTTCATATGATTCAGGGTAGATTGTTGACGGCCCAGAGTCGACAAAAGAGTTATACAGATAGGAGAGTCTGAGCATTAGAGTTTATGGAGGACAATCACATTTTCCTCAGAGTATCGCCCATGAAAGGTGAGATGTTATTTGGGAAGAAGGGCAAGCTTAGCCCTCGATTTATTGGCCCATTTGAGATTTAGGAGAGAGTTGGAGAGGTGGGCTATAGACTGACCTTGCCACCTAGCCTATCATCTGTACATCCTGTGTTCCATGTCTCCATGCTCCGGAAGTATATGTCCGATGAGTCTCATATACTCTCATGCGATTCGGTGGCATTGATTCCAAAATTATCGTTTGAGGAGGAGCCTATTGCTATTTTGGATAGACAGGTTCGCAAGCTTAGAAACAAAGAGATAGCATCCGTGAAGGTACAATGGAAGGACCTTCCAGTAAGAGAGGCGACTTGGGAGATGGAGTTTGACATGCGTGTTAAATATCCCCATCTCTTTGAGGCTTTAGGTACTTTCTTCTACCTTATGTTCGAGGACGAACATGATTCTTAGTGGTGGATAATGTAACGATCCGTTCCGACACATAAATATTATAGGATCGGGTGTCACGTTGCGACATATATATATTATAAGATCGGGTGTCACGTTCCGACACATATATATTATAGGATCGGGTGTCACCTTCCAACACATTATATTAAAGGATCGGGTGTCACGTTTCGACACATATATATATTATAGGATCGGGTATCACATTCTAACACATATCTATATAGGATCGGGTGCCATGTTCCGGCACGATAATAATGAAGGAAAACACCTTAGATTAATTTAATATACTCAATTTCAAAGAACCTACCTCTCAAAAGAAGTGTTATAAGGAGGCTTGAGTCCTCATGTGTGTTATTGATATCGTTGATTGGTTGTGTACTTGTTCTTGTTGTTTCTAACTGTTAAGTGTTATGGATTATCTCTTGCTAATTATTTTATGCAGGTTGTAGTTGTGGAGGTTTGGTTGGAGTGTTGGGGGTACCGACATTCTATATTACTTAATCTTGTGTTTAGTAGTTCACTTGCTGGGTACCGCATGTTTTGGTACTCACCCTTTGCTACAACATCTTTGTAGGTTACGAGTCCGGATCGTCGTGATACTCTTTACTCTTCCTTGTCCGTGGCTTGCCTATGGAGATTGGGTGAGATAGCTGCTTGTCATCCCAGCTGACTCCTTAATCCTATTTATGATTTTGTTCTATTCTAGAGACAATATCATCTGATACTTGTGTTTCTTTTCGAATCTATTGTAATACATTAGAAGTCTGTGCACGTGACAACCAGATTTTGGGGGATTTTCATTAAGTTGAATTATTATCCGTAATTGAACTCTCATTTTTATTATAATTCCGCATTATTAATGTTATAGTTGGGTTGTAGGCTGACTTGTCTTGGTGGGGTAAGACAAGTGCCAGCACGCCCATTTTCGGGTCGTGAACAGAAAACTTCTCTAATCCATAATAGATTAACAAGGATAAATTACATTATTTAATATGATAAATATTTACATATAAAATTATTATATTACCTTTTCAAGTATTGATTATTTATATGTTTTAACGTCACAACGAAACAAGTATCTTGCACCTTCAAACAATGTAACATGACACTGTCCTTTTCCATGGAAAACCTCTAATTTTAGAAGAAAATCTACAAAATTAGCAAAAAGAAAATCATTGCCTCATCTATTTATATATGAAATTGCTGAAAATAATTTAAAAATATTTTATGTATATTGCCTTTCTTCATAGTCAATTTTTCGGTGCGACAACGAGTACATCCAATAATATTATTTTTAAATTCAAGTTTCTTGTAGCATTTGGTGCATGATGCATACCATGGGGCATTTTTATTTATTATATATTTAATTATTGCATTGAACTTGCAATAGGTAGCCTAAAATATGTATAAAAAATGTGTTAGAATTGATACATCTATAAAAAGAAGAAATTACTATTGAAATAGTTAAAAAGAAATTGTATCTCTTTAATAGTGAACGAACCATGAGAGATTCTCATTTTTCACTTCTTTAGCTTGTTTTATTAGTAAAATTGGGAGTAGAGTAGTATCTATATTGTGCTCCCTTTTGACTTCAGACATGCATATTAAAAAGCATAATAAGTATGTTTCAATGTTATTTATTACTTTGAATATTTAGCAAAATGCAATTCAATATTATCATTTTGGAGAGTTATTGCATTCTTAATAGTAAGATTTATCCACATAGATAGATGTGAAAGTTATTTCAAAAATAACTTCATAAAATAAACAAAGTTAATGCATTAAAAAGTTATAAAGTTTATTATAAACACAACAATTAATATAGTACCTTGGTGTTGCGTGGTTCTAACATCACTAAATTTCAGCAATTCAGTATGTATTTCTGATGATTCACCCCGTAAGTGGTCACATCTGAATTTGACAACTAATATATAAGTATAAATTTTGAAATTTATAATAGAAGATTTTTTTAAAGCTAAGTTTATTTACAGTTTTCATAATTATTTTTTAAAAATAAATTTAACTTACTTCTCGTTCATAAGTACGATCTCTCTTTGTTTTGTTTTTTCTCCAATGAAGATCTTTGAATTTTCAAATATTCCAAGTATATCCAGAAAGAAGATTACGAAAAAATTTATTAAATAAGAGAAACATATTATTTTTATATTAATAGTTGATAAAATCTAAAGACTAATCCAAGTATTTCCCCTCGATACGTAATTTTGTATTTTTAAACAAAACAAAATTGTTTGAAAAATCGACAATAGAAAATGGATTGTTGTAGTCTTGAACTGTAGTGTTATCGATGAATCCAATCTCAATCTCTTTGTTTACCGATAGAAACTGTGGATTAACATATTTAATGCATCCATTTATAATTTAATAAACTTTGACTTGTTACGATTTTTCGTTTTACTTTACAATGTAATTGTTAAAAAGTGTACCATTTATTTTTA
Source organism: Solanum clarkiae (assembly GCA_011800125.2). Classification (NCBI taxonomy): domain Eukaryota; kingdom Viridiplantae; phylum Streptophyta; class Magnoliopsida; order Solanales; family Solanaceae; genus Solanum; species Solanum clarkiae. Next base: position 11,513 of record JAABOM020060741.1, read on the forward strand.
TTGATATAATAGTAGATCATTTTAATGGTTTCTTTGAATTTATGTTTATTACTTTTTAAGAAACAAAGAAAAATTTTATACATTAAAAAATATTGATAAAACAAAATGTTTTAACG
>JAABOM020060742.1:0-11626 GCA_011800125.2 Solanum clarkiae
TGCGTACATCCGACCCCCCCTCACCCCGCAATGAGCGGGAGCCTTTTGAGGCACTGGGGTATGTTGTTGTTGTATGTGCCACCATAGGATTATGATTATTACCCTTGCTATACTAGTGGATCCATCTAGTCGTGTTATCATGTTTGGTTTGCCTTGGCAAGTAGACTACACCTATCTGAGAGATGTCATGCCTGTTCCACCTTGTCGAAGGGGTGTCATGCCTTGGATTTCAAGTTGTAGCTACTTGGTCTATGTCGGTTGAGGTTGCTTCCCACACTGTGCGTGCTTATATATTGTGCAAGATGAATGATATACAAAAATGTTTTATTATGAGCATTGATCATGCATGCCATATTGAGAATATATATCTATTACTTACGATTATGCATTTTGACTACATTAACTTATGTCTTGTTGCATTGTATCCCGCATACTTAGTACATTCAAATATGCTAACATATACTCTATGCTTATATAATATTACCATATAAGGACCGGAGAATCATTTGATCATCCTACACGTGGCTAGTACGATCATTTGAAGCAAGCTTTTGGTAACTCCTCAAGTCCGAGGACACTATCTTTACTACTCTTTCTGTTTTTAGACTTCTTTATGTTGAACACTTGTTACTATAAGGGTGAGACCGAAAATTGTCTTGTTCCCCGCTCCATTTTATGTCAGAGGTGTTGTTGGATATTTTGTTGTACTTATGCTTGAGCTTGACTCTTTATGCTTTTACAAATATCCAGATTTTCCTTAGCCCCACTTCCTTTTTTATTATATCTCTTGTTGATTGTTTACTTTGCTTTCGCGACCAAGGATGTGTGATTTATATGATAAAAGGCCTGTTTGGGTCCCTTCGGGTTCCTATTTGCCGTGTCATGTCTAGGCACTGGGCTTGGGTCTTGACAAACTTAGTATCAAAGCACTAGTTTGTTAGTGGTCCTTGAAATCCAATACACCACGTCGATTAGAGTCTCTTTCATGCTTGTGAAGTGCGCCTTAACTATGAATGGGCGGCTATGAGGTGTTTTAGGGAATGATTCACTTCTTCATAGTCTATATCGTGCTTTAGATGTGAGTGTAAGGCTTGTCCCCCTAACGAATGCTCTTTGGTCTTCTAGATCATGCCGATTCCAAGAGAAAGATAAAGGAGAGCCCGTACACTCGAGGAGAAATCAAACCCTCCCGCTCTTCAAGCTCTTTCAGGAGGAGGGGTAGCCCAATATGAGTTTCGAGATGCTATTACAATGCTATGACCAACCAAATCAACCAAGGGGCCCAAGCCCCTCATTCTCCCACTTCGGCTTCTAGGGTGAGAGATTTCACAATAATGAACCTATTGGAGTTCTACGGATCCAAGATGGATGAGGATCCCCAAGAGTTCATAAATGAGGTGTACAAGGTGTTATCTATCATGGGATCAATTCAAAGGAAAAAGCGGAGTTGGTGGCCTACCAAATCAAAGGGGTGGCTCAAGTTTGGTTTACACAATGAAAGTTGGAGAAGGGGAATGATAATGCTATCCATTGGAAGAGTTCAAAGGCGCATTCCTCAATCGATTCTTTCCTATCAAGCTAAGAGAGACTAAGATGATGGAGTTTATGAACCTTAAGTAAGGTTCCATAAGTGTGAGGAAGTATGCCCTCAAGTTCAACAAGCTATCTAAGTATGCTTCACAATTGGTTGCCGAACCTAGATCAAAGGTGAACAAATTTGTGTTGAGGGTGTCCAACTTGGTCAATGAGGAGTGTCATACCACCATATTAATGGGTGATATGGATTTGTCCCACTCATGACTTATACAGAGCAACTAGAAGGGGAAAACTTTGAAAAGGAAGAAGTGGTGAGTCAAAGAGGGCTCGTTTTGAAGATAGTTTCCAAGGTTTTAAGGGTGGCCAGTTTCTTTAAGGCCACAAGTTTCATCCAATGCTCCTAATGAGAGGTTTGGCAATAATAGGGTGATCAACCCAAGATTCCAAGGTGGTAATGGAAGAATGACAAATCCTACATGCCCAAGGTGTGAAAACAATCATAGTGGTCTATGTTTGAGGAATTCTAATGCTTGCTTTGGTTGTGGAAAAATGGGTCACAAAGTTATTGATTGTTCTCATGCTCAAAACAAAGGTAGAGATGGTCATCCACCATGCCAAGGTGCAAATACGGGTCTAAGGGCTAAGGGAGGCCAATAAGAGGGGTGCTCTAAGGCAAAATAGATTCTATGCTTTTCAAGGAAGACAAGGGTGGATGAGGTTCCCGATGTCGTCACTGGTATGCTAAAGGTCTTTGATCTTGATGTGTATGCGTTGATAGACCCGGGTGCCATTGTTTCTTTTATTACTTTTTTTGTTGGCAAAAAGCTTTATGTTGTCCCGAATTGTTCTATGAACCTTATGAAGTGTCAACCCCTATTGGTGAGTCCATTGTTGCTAAAAGAGTCTATAGAAATTGTCCCATGTTTATTTTGCATAAAGTCTTGCCTTGTGATTTTGTTGAATTAGATATGGTGGATTTTGATGTAATTCTTGGGATGGATTGATTGCATGCATATTATGCTTCTATTGATAGTAGAACCCGTAGGGTTAATTTCCAATTCCTTAATAAGCCGGTCCTTAAGTTGGAAAGTCGTGATGTGGTGGTCAAGGGTAGATTCATTTTTTTGTCTTAAAACCCTAAAGTTGATTTCTAAGGGTTGCCTTTATCATTTTGCAAGGGTTAGGGATGTTGAGTCCAAAGTCCTTTCTATTAAGTCGATTTTGGTGGTTAATGAGTTTCTTGATGTCTTTCCCGATGAGCTTGTTGGTGCTCCTCCCGAAAGGAAAATAGACTTTGGTATGGACCTCCTTCCCGATACTCAACCCATTTCCATTCCCCCTTACCATATGGACCCAAAAGAATTGAAGAAGTTAAATGATCAATTGAGGGATTTATTGGAAAAGGGCTTCATAAGATCTAGTAAGTCACTTTGGGGTGCATCAGTGTTGTTCGTGAAGAAATAGGATGGTTCCCTTAGAATGTCCATTGACTATCGACAACTTAATAGGGTTACCATAAAGAACAAGTACCCTCTTCCAAGGAGTGATGAACTTTTTGATCAACTTCAAGGGGATAAGAACTTTTCTAAGATTGATCTTCAGTCCGGGTACCACCAAGTGAAACTAATGGAGTGTGATATTCCAAAGATGGCTTTCCGGACTAGGTATGGGCACTTTGAGTTTGTGGTTATGTCCTTTTGGTTGACTAATGCACCGACTATATCTATGGATCTCATGAATAAGGTCTTTAAACCCTACCTTGACATGTTTTTTGGTGGTCTTTATTGATGATATCTTGATTTATTCCCAAAATGAAGAGGAATACGTGGATCACTTGAGGGTGGTGTTGCAAATCTTGAGGGAGGAGAAGTTGTATGAAAAATATGAAATATGTAAATTTTAGTTGAAAGAGGTTTCTTTTCTACGACATGTGAGGTTGGGTGATGGCATTAAGGTGGATCCTAAGAAGACGAAGATGATTAGAAATTTTCCTAGACCTTAACAGATATTAGAAGTTTCTTGGCTTTGGCGGGTTATTACCGGAGGTTTGTGAATGACTTTTCTTCTATTACTTCCCCTATGACAGAGTCGACCCAAAAGAAGGAAAAATTCGTGTGGACTGATGAATGTGAGAAGAGTTTTCAAATATTGAAAGATAAGCTACTCTCCTATCCCATCTTGGCTCTACTGGAAGGGTTCGGGTATATTGTGATGCCTCAAGAATTGGTTTTGGGTGTGTTTTGATGTAAAATGGTAAGGTGATAGCATATTCCTTTAGGATACTTAAGGTGCATGAGAAGAATTATCCCATCCATGATCTTGAATTGGCAGCCGTGGTATTTTCTTTGAAAATTTGGCGTCACTATTTGTATGGGCTTCATGTTAATGTGTTTACCGACCACAAGAGTCTCCAACATGTGTTCACCCAAAAAGATCTTAACATAAGAAAAAGAAGCTGGTTAGAGCTTCTTAAAGATTATGTTATGCGTGCGTTATCACCCCATCAAAGCTAATGTTGTGACCGATGCTCTAAGTAGAGTGTCCATGTTGAGGATAGAGGCAAGGATGTGGCTAGAGAGGTTCACCAGTTGGCTAGATTAGGGGTTATGTTGGATGAAGTTGATAATGGGAGTGTAGTGATTGTTGATGGTTCTAAATCTTCTTTGATTGAGAAGGTAAAGTCAAAACAAAAGCTTGATCCCGCATTGTTAGATTTGAAGGCATTGGTGAAAGATAGTAAAGTGGAGGTTTTCTCCCAAGGGGGAGATGGTGCCCTTAGGTACTAAGATAGGTTTTGTGTGCCTATTATTGATCAGTTAAGGGAGTTGATCTTAAAGGAGGCCCATAATTCATCCTATTCTATTCACCCCGATTCTACAAAGATGTATAGAGACTTAAGAAAGGTGTATTGGTAGGGTGGTATGAAGAGGGATATTGCCAAGTTCATATCCATATGTCACAATTGCCAAAAAGTGAAGGCCAAACATCAAAGTCCAGGTGACCTAGCCTAAGATATAGAAATTCCTACTTGGAAGTGGAAAGAGATCAACATGGATTTTATGGTTGAGTTGCCTAAGACTAGAAAACATTTTGACTCTATTTGGGTTGTTGTGGATAGAATGACAAAGTTGGCTCACTTCCTACCGGTCAGAACCACTTATGGTGCAGAAGATTATGCCAAGTTGTATATACATGATTTGGTTATATTGCATGGGGTGCTTTTGTCAATCATTTTGGATCGTGGTGCTCAATTCACTTCTTTTTTTTGGAAGTTATTTCAAAGAGGTCTTGGTACCAAGGTTAAGCTTAATACGAATTTTCATCCTCAAACAGATGGTCAACCTGAGAGGACTATCCAAACTCTTGAGGATATGCTTAGGGCTTGTGTTTTGGAGTTTAACGGTAGTTGGGATGAACATCTTCCACGTATTGAGTTTGCTTACAACAATATCTACCAGTTAAGCATTGGCATGGCTTCTTTTGAAGCTTCATATGGTATGCATTGTAGATCCCTGATTGGGTGGTTTGACGTGGGGGAGATGGCTTTGCTAGGTCCGGACTTGGTTATGGAGGCCTTGGAGAAGGTGACATTGATAAGGGAGAGATGGAAAACAGTCCAAAGTAGACAAAAGTCCTACTCCGATGTGAGAAGAAGAGATCTTGAGTTTAAGGTTGGTGATTGAGTTTACTTGAAAGTTCACCCATGAAGGTTATGGTCCGGTTTAGAAAGAAAGGAAAAACAAGCCAAGGTTTGTCGGTCCTTATAGGGTTTTGAGAAGAGTGGGTAAGGTTGCATATGAATTAGAATTGCCTATGAAGATGAATATGGTCCATCTGATCTTCTATGTGTCCATATTGTAAACGTGTGTGGGTGACCCAAATGCTATAGTGCCCTTGGAAGTTGTGGGTGGTGAAGAAAGATAATTTGACCTATTAGGAGGTCCCGGTAGAGATTTTGGATAGACAAGTGAAGAGGCTAAGTAACAAAGATGTAGCTTCCATCAAGGTCTTTTAGAGGAATCAACAAGTCTAAAGTGCCACTTGGGAAGCCGAGGCAGACATGAAAAAGTGATACCCATATCTCTTCCATCCTACTCAAGCCGAAGGTACTAATTTAAGTCCCTTATATGATTTCAAGTCTTAATTTTCAGCCCTCATGTGATTTTGCATGCATTCGTGTTTATGTTAAAAAGTTTATGGTGATTTCTGACATTCATGTTGAGATTTTCAAAAGTAGTTTTAAATGCATTTATTGCACTTATGTTGGGCTAAAATCTTCATAATTTCTATCACGACCCAAGCCTAGGGTCTAGACGTGACACGATGCAAGGGGAACCCGAAGGGACCCCAAGTAAGCCTCTTAGAACATCATTACACATCCTTGGTCGCGGAAGCGATAAAATAAGCATCAAAAGAGAATAAATTGGGACACCAGGGGCTAAGGGAACACTTTCATATCATAGATATCAAGAACAATATAGTCAAGGCTCATAGCATAGATACATAACACGTATGACAATGCCTCTACTACATAGATAAGAGATGGAGACATGACAAGCAACTGGGTCACCCTCATAGTAAATATATAAGCAAAGAAAGGTAGTCTTAGTACATAGCAAGAGATCATAAGCAACATCCCTGGAATGGAGGACTCACCAACAAGCTTGAGAGATAATCGTACTAGCCACGTAGAGGGGGAGGATGATCAAGCGGTGCTCCGGTTCTTACATGGTGACATCATGTGGGCATAGAGTATGCATTATTATGTTTGAATGTACTAAGTATGTAGGATGCAATGCAACAAGTGATAAGTACCATAGTCAAAATGCATATTATAGCCAATGAATAGACATATAGCAATATGGAATGTATGAATGATACTTGAAAAGAAAATCATGCTTACATAGAACATAATACGTGTGTAAGGAGTGACCATTCTTAGTGCAATCAAGGCCTACCACCTCCTTGGAGAGGCGCATGAGGTACAAACCCCTTCATGAGGTTGATAGAGTACAATCCCCCTAACAAGGTTGATGGAATACAAACCCCCCAACAAAGTTAATGGGTACAAACCCCTAACAAGGTTGCATGGACCTGCCACCTTTCAAGCGAGGCGATCAAGCTACAAACCCCTCAACAAGGTTACCTGGGCCAACAACCTCCCGAGTGAGGCTTGGTCATCCCCAACACTATAGAGATCATTATCATATATACATTCCTTTCATCATCATATAATCATCATATATAAACCTTCCTTTAATCATCATAAAGTCATTCAACTCATAAGACATACATTGGAACTTTAATTCTTCAGTAATCCAAAACTGAACATTTTATCAAACACTTGGCGGGTATATAGTGCTAGTGTAAAATCATGCAATTCAAGAGTGCTATCATGCTGTAAAATCCGATGTAAAACCATCTACAGATACTTGGTAACGTACTCAAGCAATATACATCAAAACCCTTCATCAAATCTCATAATAGATCTTAGATTCATAGCCCATAACATAGTAAAACGGTCACAATTTCATAAACCCCAACATAGTGTGCAGTGAAATAAGACCCATGAATAAATCAACTTTATCATACAATTTATAGTAAAATGAAGCTTGGGTATCACGGGTGAAAAGAACTCATGAAAGAAACCTATATTCCTTAGCTTTGGAGATGATCCTGATGAAGATTGGAGATGGAGACTTGAAGCTTGAACGAGAACCTTTAAATTCGGATGAGTTTTGAGACTTGAGTTTAGGAGTAAAATATTGGCTAAGTGTTTTAATGAGTATTGGGGAATGTTTTGAATGATATAATGGTGAAATATGGCTAAGTATAGGTGTTTTCATGCATGGGAACAGTTAGGCCCAAGACTCAAAAATCTTGGATCGGACTTGAAAAACTGCCCAAAAATAACACTGTGGTGCACCCTTAGCATGTCGTGCCAGGGGCGCGAATGCACACTGGAAATCACATTTTTGCAATTTTCAAAATTTTCTACAGTTGCTCTTAAATCAGGGTAAGACCCATTTTCACTCAATTTGATGTCCTAAATAAGAATATGAGTCAGATTTTTGATATCATCTACAGGTTTTGAAATTTATGGAAATTACGATTTCAGGCACTTCCAAGGCACATTTTCGGGCACTTTTTGGGGTCGTTTCAATATCTCTCTCTTGGGAACATTCGTCCTCGAATGGCAAAGAAATATATATGAGAGACACAAATATGAAAATTTCAGTGCACATAAGGATACAACAATGCACTTAAACATCATTTCAAAAATCTCATCATAAGTGCAAAATCATCATGAATTTGTCAATTTAAACATGAATGTATGCATATGTCATGGGCTGAACTTATACTTGAAATTGCATACGGGACTTAGATTGATACCATAGGCTTGAGTGGAGTGTAAAGGATAAGAATATCGCTTTTGCATGTCTGTTTTGGCCTCCCAAGTAGTACTTTTAACTTATTGATTCCTCCAAAGGACCTTAATGGAAGCCATATCCTTGTTCCTCAATCTCTTCATTTACCTATCCAAAATCTGAACCAGAACCTCTTCATGAGTCAAGTTATCTTCTACTACCCCCATGACATCAAGAGGCATAATAGCATTGAAGTTATCCATGCACTTCCTTAACATAGACACATGAAAGACCAGATGAACCAATTCTATTTCTCTAGGAAAATCCAACTCGCAGGCCACCTTACCGATCCTTCTCATCACCCTATAAGGGCCCACATATCTAGGGCTCAACTTGCCTTTCTTACCAAAATGGACCACACCCTTCATGGGTCCTTCATGGATGAAACCTTCAAATACACCTAATCACCAACTTTGAATTCAAGTTCGATTCTCCTCACATTAGTATAGGACTTTTGGCGACATTGAGCCATCTTCAACCTCTCCCTAATCATCCCAACCTTCTCAAGAGCTTCCATAACCAGATCTGGTCCAAACATAGCCATCTCTCCAACTTCAAACCACCCAACTAGTGATCTACAATGTCTACCATAGAGAGCCTCAAAATGAGCCATACCGATGCTAGAATGATAGCAATTATTTTAGGCAAATTCAATCAATAGAAGATGATCATCCCAACTACCTTTAAGCTCTAATACACAAGATCTAAGCATGTCCCTAGGGGTTTGGATAGTCCTTTCGGCTTGCCCATCCATTTGAGTGTGGAAGGCCGTACTAAGTTTAACCTTTGTACTAAGACTCCTTTGGAAAGACCTCCAAAAATATGAAGTAAATTTAGCTCCATGATCTGATATGATGGATAAAGGAAACCCCATGCAATTTCATTAATTCATGGATGCACAACCTAGCATACTCTTCAGCCCCATATGTGGTCTTCACCGGTAGAAAGTGTGCCAATTTCGTCATCTTATCAACCACAACCCAAATGGAATAAAAATCCTTCCTAGTCTTGGGCAACCCAACTATAAAGTCCATATTAATCTCTTCCCACTTCTAAGTAGGTACCTTTATGGCTTGGGTTAGGCCACCCCACCTATGATGTTTCATATTGACTTGTTGACAACTATGGAAACCAAACACAAATTTTGCAATATCTTTCTTCATGCCTGCCCACGAATACACCTCTATCAAATCTCTATTAGTAGAACCGAGGCGAATAGAATAGTAAGAACCATATGCCTCATCAAGAATTCTCTCTCTCAAGTTATCAACACAAGGCACATACAACCTCCCTTTGTATCTAAATGCACCATCTCCCCCTTAGGGGAAACCCTCCACGTTCCCATCACTAACCAAGGCCTTCAATCCTAACAAGGAGGGATCAAGATCTTTCTTAGCTTTCACGTCCTCGACTAATGAAGATATAGAACCATCAACAACTACAGTGCCACTATTACCCACTTCTTCCAACCTAACTCCTGATCCAGCCAAACGATGGACCTCTCTAGAAATCTCCTTATCATCACCATCAATATGAGCTAGGCTACCTATAGACACCCTACTCAAAGCATCCGCCACCACATTAGCCTTACCCGAATGGTAATGCACACTCATATTATAGTCCTTAAGAAGTTCCAAATATCTCCTTTGCCTCAAGTTAAGATCTTTTTGAGTGAAGACATATTGGAGGCTCTAATAGTCAGTGAACAAATCAACATGCACCCCATAAAAGTAATGACGCCAAATCTTTAATGCAAATACCACTGCGGCTAGTTCAAGATCATGGGAAGGGTATTTCTTTTCGTGCATCTTGAGTTGCCTAGAAGCATAGGCTATCACCTTACCATTTTGCATTAGAACACAACCCAAAACAACTCTAGAAGCATCACAATACACAACAAAACCTTCTAGCCCTTTCGGTAGGGATAAAATAGGAGTGGACATAAGCTTATCTTTCATTGTTTGGAAGCTCCTCTCAAACTCATTGGTCCACGCAAACTTTTCCTTTTTTTGAGTCAATTTAGTTATGGGAGAAGTAATAGAAGAAATCCCATTCATAAATCTCCGATAATAACCGGCTAAGCCCAAAAATCTCCTAATATCCGACGGGGTCAATGGTCTAGGCCAATTTCTAATCGCATCCATCTTTTTAAGATCTACCTTCATACTATCCCCCGACACCACATGTCCTAGGAAGGCAACCTCCCTCAACAAAAAATCACATTTCTCATATTTGGCATATAAATTTTCTTCCCTCAATCTTAGCAACACAACCCTCAAATGAGCCCTATGCTCCTCCTCACCATGATAATAGATCAAAATATCATCAATGAATACCATAACAAAAGAATCAAGGTTGTCATGCCCAAAGTCCCATTAAGGCAGACTGACACTTGTTGCAGATATGGATCGGGAGAACCAACTTGTATCCATATGCTTTCTATACATATTATAAGAGATTTCTATATTTAGCATGCTTTCAAGAAAGTAAACAGTAATAATAAGCCAAAAGAAAATGCATATGACTAGGATGTTGGGGCCACTTTTTCTAAAGTACAAGACATGACCACACTTTAATTTACATAGTCTACAAATTATCTAGATAAGGAAAAGTTTCTGGTAAGGGTCGGGATAGGCCCCTCCTTGATTAACTAAACAATATAAAAATATAAGCTCAAGATACACAAAGCTCCAAAGCAACATAGAGCTTGGTAACAATAGTTGGATATCCTGTACTTCTACTGGGGAGAGCTACTAGCACCTGTACCTACAACATAAAATGCAGGTCCCCTGTAAGGGGAGTCAGTGAGATAATGTATTGAATATGTAAGGCAGGAAATACGAAGTAACAACTCAAATAAAACTATGCACTGGTATAAGGATAAGAGACCACCTTTAGTTATACTGTGGGATCATGCATTTTATGTTCTTTTTATTATTTTACCTTTACTGTATAATCTGTGCACAATATGTAATACAAATGACCAGTTGATCAGTGGTAAATTTATATTTGGATCGACCCCTGCTAGGCTTTTCCTTTCACCCTTAGGGCTACCTCTTATAATGGGATCGACCCTGGCTAGGTGATTCTTCCACCCCTCGGTTTACCACCCATCAATAAGCAATATACTTTACTTTATCTTTCAATTACCTTTGAGATAATTCATTTGGAGGTCATAATATTGGAACTGTAGGACTGTAGATATAACATGGGATATGTAAATAATCATATAAGACAATGTAACAATGAAAAGAGTACATTACACGAATAATGAAATGCGTATGAGATGAAACAGCTCATGAACTTTATTTAGCAATAAGAATCCACGTAACTTGGTATCCACGTATGTACGCAGATTTGAAAGTGACTATGTATGGGATCATATGAACATGTGAAAGAGTGGAGAAATGGTTAATGGTTGTGCTGGAGTTGGTAAGTGCCTTTATGTGCCAAGGAAGAATCTAAATTTCATGCTAAGTAATACGAAATCGAGTACCCTTACATACCTCGCTGTACTACCTCGCTATTACCTCAAGATAACCTTCCCTTCCTCCAAATATTTATATACAATATAGTGGGCGATAAAACTAGCATTAACATCTAATAGATACATCTTGGCAGCCCAATCTCATATAAAAAAAATAATTAACGGGCTGCAAGAG
>JAABOM020060743.1:0-11625 GCA_011800125.2 Solanum clarkiae
ATATTTGAGCTTGTATTTATTGTTAAATTAAAATACTATGTCACTAAAGTAACATTAAATTTATACATTTCTGATTTCAAATCACATGCGGCTACTTTTCTTAGGATGTTTTGATTTTTATTTTATAGGTTAAAAAAATATTGAAATATGAGTGTACTATTCAAAGTTTTCCATATTGCAATACAATCTTTTTGCTCAATATTTGGGAGAAATGTGTAACGCACGTTCCGATAAACTAGTAGAGTATAAACATAAGAGAGTAAAATCATCCGTTTTAGAGTCTCATGCAAATCAACCCACCAAGATAGTAGTAAAACTCTTATTTTTGGGTGTCATGAAATCCATAAAGAATTCATAATGTGGCATAGTTTCCATAATATATATCATGCATAGCTTCAATAGTTTCAAATCAACTCATGAACTATGCTTTCAATAACAATTCATACATAAAAACTCAATATTTGATAAAATCAATCATAACTTATGTTTATAATGCATAATAGGGAATACCCATAAAAAATATAATTTGAAATCATGCAATTTTCATAAAAAGAGAAGGTTGGGCTCCATGGGTGAAAGGACCCATGGGTGAAGACCCACATACCTAAACTTGAATTTTCTTGATTCAAACTCGGAGGAGAGTTTGAGCTTGAGTTGGGTCCTTGAAATCCAAAGCATGCTCTTTAGATTCTTGAAATTGAATGAAGGATTGTGTAATTATTTGAGAAGGTTTTAAGAGAGTTTAAGAAGGTTCTTGAGTTGAAAAATGACCAAAAGATGAAGGTTTCACATTTAAATGGGAATTGGGTTATTACCCAAATGTCCCTGGACGAAACAAGAGAAAGAGGGATGAAAATGTACCAGTCCGCGCCCCAGGCGCGTTGCGGCCTAGGCATTGAGGGGCACTAGAATTCATCTCTATAGCGAAAATTATTTTTCGCTACGAGTCTTCTAAAATTCGAGGGTTACCCTTTTTCCACATAATTTTACCCCTTGAACAAGAATATGAAGTCAAATTTTTGAAATCACGCATAACTTTTGAGATATACGAGAAATACACCTATGGAATATTCCGAAGCACATGAGAGGTGTTACCCAAGAATAATTTTAGTAGCACCTGTAACCTTTCGACAAGATAGTATGAAATGCCTCAAATTTTCTTCAATCATGAAATGACTATGTTCATCACTAAATTCACATACTTCCATATGCCATTTGAAACTTAAATTTTATACGAGCCAAACAACCACATCTTTATCGTAATCTCTGCCGCTTTCTTTCTTGAAAAGAAGAAAGTTTATCAGATTGTCCTTGACAAGAACAAAAGAATAAGCACCTTGTCATTTCATTGTTTCTACTATGAGTTTTTGGACCTTTTCTAATACCAAAATCTTTCGTCATAATATGTGACTTGTATACATTGTATGATTCCTCTTCTGAAGCAAATTTCATACCAATCTTAACGATAAAATTGTTGTTGATACTATAAACATTATGCGTTCTTATTGAGTATTCTTGATCATTTACATTGTGATATCAATAATAATTTTTAGATTATAAATAACAAAACACAAAGAATAAATAAAACATAAGTTAAATTTATTTAAAAAAGAATTTCTATATTTGATTTAAGAAAATTTCACAAAAGTGAGATATTATCTTCTTGATCAGATGATCCTTTATCAATATTTGCACAAAAAAATATAACAGTGAAAATTGTCAAAAGCTATTTTAGTATGAAAATATTGAACCATCACTAATTTTGTTGGTATCAACATTTAGAATAATAGTATCAAAGTTTTGTGTTGATTTTATTTATATATTCCTACATAATATTATGTTGGCAGAATTCTTCAAGTCGTCATGAAGGTCATACATCTTGATAATAATATGAAAAAAGTGTTTTGCATAGATGAACACAATTTAAATATTTCTATAAAGATAGCAGAAGCATTTTATTTCCAAGTCATGTATGAAGTATTTATGTTGATGATGTGTATGGTATCAAAATAAGATTCATTGATTAAAAAAAAAAAAACTCTTCTTTTTTCTTTTTCATATAAGTTAAAAATTTTAGTCAAATGAGTAATGCACAAATCCAAATAATAGTAATAAAAATGAAAATGAATAAAATTGATATATTTACTACCTTGAAAGTAGAGAGTGTTTTCTTCTAAAAATAAAAGTAATAATAAAAGAGATGATAGATTTATATATTTGAGTAGACAATTTTTTGTATAGAGTTGAGGTTTCTTTAAGAAAGAAAGTAAAACGTGATCAACAAAGTACCTCATTAAGGAGGGAAAAACAACTTCTAGTTTGCTCCATTTCTTTTTTGTTGTGCACTTTTTTCTATAAAAAATTAATTTAATTAAATTTGACATCACCCACTCAATTTTTACTCAAACTTTATGTTTTCTCTCTTTTTAGTTTCATTTATAGATAACTTGAACCCCACAATCCACATGTCAAAAAATTAGTGAATCCTTATACAAGTTTTGTTGGTTGTATCTTATTCATAATTAAATTTTTTGGACTCAAAAATACTATCTTTCGATTTAAAATTTTGATGGTACTCAAGGTTGATGCACTGGAAAGTTATTTGTTCCGGCCTTCCAAGCCTCTCGAGATCTGTATCTACCTAATTAGAGAGGATGCACCTTTTTAAAATCGTCCTTTCACAAGCCATGTTTTCATATGTCAGATAATCATTGGTCCAATAATATGACCTGGTTTTTATCCTAATAAATTACTTTTATAATATAATGACCGAAAAATGCTTGCAATAACAAAATAATTAACGGTAAAAATCATATAACAACTTAAGGACTCAAACTAATGAAAGAAGTTTATTAAATTGTGATACATGCCTTATATCTATGAGGCATTGTAGGGACAAATAGCTCACGGTATTATACGCTGAATCAGATGGTACCTTAGTTATCAAAAGAGCATGAAACGATTTGTAAGTGGGTGCTAGAGCTTTATAACCACGAGGTTGTGGAATTGATCCCCATCAAGAATTTCTTTTTTTCATTGTGATCCCCCTCGCCCCCTCCAATTCTAGACTTCTATTTTCTCCCCCTAATTCTAGTTTCTCTTTAACAGTTTCTAAAATAATGTTAGCAACTACAAGTATAAAATTAGCAATAATTATTGAATGTATTTTAATTGCAAATATTTATTTTAATTGCAAAATATGAACAAATCATTGAGTACATGTTTTAAATTTTTGATTATATGCTCTACCTTTTCTCCATGAAATCACAAATTTTCCCATCCAAACTATATAACAAGTAATTTTTTTTATATATTTAACAAAATATTTAATTTATTGTGCAAAGCATACGACATTTATAAGTATAAACAATGTAATTATTACTGGGGTTATTACTCATTTTTATTCTTGCTGTTTTATTTTTCAATTATTCCTTCAATTAAGAAACCGAAAGAGAATAAATAAGATTCTCTTAGCTCATTCGGAAGGATCACATAATTTAATTATCCATGACTGTTGTGTCTCTAGCTTCCATCAATCTTGGATGGAGCCAAAGATTCACTATTGTTTGATTTCGGGATATGATAGAATAAAGCAAAATGGCTCTTTAAACTGTCTGCGCTTCTTTCAATTGTGAAGTAGCAGTTAGTTAATGCAACTTTCGACGCTCATCATGGGTCATCCGGAAACAGTCGCGCTATGTTTTTAAACATAGGGATCAGGCTGCATACATCCGACCCCCCTTACCCCGCAATAGCGGGACACTTTGAGGCATTGGGTTAATGTTGTTGTTGTTGTTGTTTGTGTCTCTAGCATGACCACTTGATGAAATCTGGAGGGAAGTGGGGTAAATGGCCGATACTATTGGAAGGATCCAGAATAAAAAGTTTCAGCTTTTCGGGGTATTTAATATAACAAATAATTCTATATTGAAAAAGTCTCAAAATTGCAAACAATTTTTATCGGTATTCAACTAAGGGCTCCGTTAAGTAAGATGGGAGCCAATACAGGTAGTAGGTCAACCATTGGTTTGTGCCAGCTGGCTTTTTTAATTTAAAAAAATTGACAAGTACATTAATATTAATATTAAACACAACTTTCTTATTAATACGTTGTTTGTATGGTTTCCGCTGATAAACTTTCTCTCTCTAACTTTCTCTCTCTCCACAAACTTTCTCTCTCTTGTAAATTGCTGCTGGCGACGAAGCCGCCATTGATACACATTTGGGGGTCTTTCCGTCATCCCCTCCTTCTTGATACACATTTTTTTTTTCATTTTATTTCTGGCAAAACATGTTCTTTCCGACGATCTTTTTTGCTTTCTTTTTGGAAAAAACATTCTTTCCAGTGAACATCTATTTGATGCCTTATTCTTCAAGTTTATTTTCAAACTTCCGGCAAATATTACTTTTTCTCCGGCAAAATCAGATCTGTCAATCTAGGCTTTTCCGCCAATCTATTTGACACCTTCTTCTTCAAGTTTATTTCCAAACTTCCCGGGAAAATTTCTTTCTCTTTGGCAAAATCAGATCTATAGATCTATGCTTCTCTGGCGAACTTTTGCATCTCGTCGGCGATCTCTCTCTCTAGTAGAATCAGATCTGTCGATCTACCGTTCGATGACTTTTAATTATTTGTGAAATTTCCGGTTCTAGAATTTGGAAACCTCAAGACCTTCTCCGGTAAAGCATTTCCAGTCAGTAAGCTCCTCCGATGAGGATCAGTTTTACGACGACGTTCACAAATTTCAGCAACGTTCAAGAATTTTTTGGACTAGAATTCCAGGTGTTATCTTCCAAATCCCTTGTTACTTGTTATTTTTTATTTAGCTATCCTTTTACCTTCCATGTATTTTGTTACTTATATAGTTGTTTTTGATTTTTCCTTGCTGTTACATATTTGTCTTTTACAATATTTGCTTTTTGCTATTTGTTTTGCCTCTACTGTATGATTCTTGCAGTTCCCACTGTTGTGTATTTTTGTATACATATTGCAGTCATTATATTTTTGAATATTACTTGTTGTTGCATATTGCCTATGTTGCTTAGACTCTTCAAAAGTGTCGGTGGGTGCGTGTCAAATTAAGTAGTGTATTTTTGGAGAATTCGACACGGGTACGACATTGAAAGTGAAGAGTCCGCGTAATTTAGTATATTGCTGTTTGTATGGTGGTGAAGATCTTACTTAGATTATTGGGTGCTTTTTACTTGTTTTTTATATTGTGATTAGTAAGTATTATATTGTATAATTCCTTGTTCTATTTTGATGGGTTGCATAGTTTTTTTACTGGATTGTATCTTCCTGATCTCGGTAGCTTAATATATTATTACTTCTTAATTTTAGTGGCATCAGGATCTAATCGTAGACTAGGGTCATATCATCGGTTGGGGTCAAGGGTAAGGGGTAGGGGTGGTAAGAGGGGCATGGGCTTATTTAAGTTAAGGATAGTATCGTGGAATATAGGATCACTTACAGGAGAATCCATAGAGCTAGTAAAATGTCTTAAGAGGAGACATATTAATATAGCATGTCAGGAGACCAGATGGGTAGGTATGAAATATCGGGATGTAGATGGGTTTAAGCTGTGATACTTGGGTGGTTCTACGGATAGCTGGTGTAGGTATCCTGGTAGATGACAACCTTAGGAAATATGTGGTAGAGGTTAGGAGAGTTAATGATAGGATGATGTCTATCAAACTCGTGGTTAGTAGGCATGTAGTGAATGTAGTTAGTGCATATGCGTCTCAAGTAGGCCTAGATGAGAAAGTCAAAAAGCACTTTTGGGAAGATCCAGATGAGGTTGTGAGAGACATACTAGAAACAGAAAAAATCTTCATTAGGGGGACTTTAATGGGCGATATCGGGGTAACCACTAGCGGGTTTGAAGATATTCATGTAGACTTTGGTTTTAGGGAGAGGAATGGAGGTGGAACGTCTCTCTTGGATTTTTTCAAAGCCTTTGAGTTATTAGTTATTGCTAACTCATGTTTTCCGCAGAGGGAAAACCACTTGATTACCTTTCATAGTATGGTAGCTAAAACTCAGATAGATTATTTACTTCTCCAAAGGGCGATAGAAGCCTATATAAGAATTGCAAGGTTATTATAAGTGAAAATATTTTCACTCAACATAGGCTTCTAGTAATGAATTTAGAGATTAAGAGACAAAAGAAGAAGAAGGACTTTAATGCCCTACGAAGGTTAAATGGGAAGGCTTGGCTCCTGCTCTTTCACGAGAGATGGAAGAAAAGCTGAGTAGTTTAGAGGCTTGGAGTAGTGGTGAAGAAGTAAAAAATATGTGGGATACTACTGGTAGGTGCATTGGAAAAGTAGCTACAGAGGTACTAGGGGTTTCAAGAGGGATCTTTGGTGGATGTGAAGGCGATTGGTGGTAGAATGAAGAAATCCAAGGCAAAGTGGAAGCTAAGAAGATTTCTTACATGAAGTGGCTGGAGTGTAGGGATGAGGATGAAAAAGGAAGGCTTAAGGAGTCCTATAATATGGCAAAGATAGAAGCAGAGATGGTGGTAACGAGTGCTAAAATTTCAGCGTTTGAGCACCTATATGTGGATTTAAGTGAAAAAGAAGGGGACAAGAGATTGTATAGGCTCATGAAAGAGAGAGAAAGGAAAGCTTATGACTTGGACCAAGTGAAGTACATCAAGGATGAGAAGGGTGAGGTGTTGGTGGATGAAACTTCCACTAAGCTAAGGTGGCAAGCATACTTTCATAAACTATTAAACAAAAAAGAAGATAGGGATATTGAGCTGGGTGAGTTGGCACACTCCAAAAAGCAACGAGATTTTGGCTATTGCAGATGGTTCAGAGTTGAGAAGGTTAGACATGCTACTAGTAAGATGAAGAGAGAGACGGTGATCGAACTCGAGGAGATCCCGATAGATATTTGGAAGAGCACAGTCAAAGATAGAATAGAGTAGTTGACTAGATTGTTCAATGCTATTATGAAGACTGCCAAGATGCCCGAGGAATAGTGTATGAGTACAATGGCTTTATTATGCAAGAACAAGGGTGATATTCAAACTTTTAACAATTACAGGGGTATCAAGTTATTAAGCCATATTATGAATTTATGAGAGAGAGTGGTGGAGGTGAGGGTGAGAAAAATGAGTGTCTATTTCAGAAAATCAGTTTGAATTCACGCTGGAGTGGTCGACTATTGAAGCAACTCATCTTGATTGAAGATTAGTGGAGAAGTATAGGGAAAAAAAGAAGGGCTTTCACATGGTGTTCATTGATCTAAAGGAAGCCAATGACAAGGTTCTGAGGGATGTAATTTGGAGGTATCTAGAAGTAAAAGGTGTTCCTATGGCGTATATTAGAGTGATAAAAGACATGTACGATGGAGCCAAAACTTGGGTAAGAATGATGGGAGGAGACTCAAAGTATTTTCCTGTTGAGATGGGACTTCTTCAAGGATCGGTGTTGAGCCCTTTTCTGTTTTTCTTGGTGATGGACAAGCTGACACGGTCTATTCAAGAGGAGGTTCCATGATGTATGCTATTTGTAGATGACATCATACTGATTGATGAAACTCGGGCTAAAGTTAATGACAGATTAGAGTTTTGGAGACACACTTTGAAATCCAAATGGTTCAAACTGAGCAGGACCAAAACAGAATACTTGAAGTGCAAATTTAGTATTGCGAGGCATGAAACAAATATTGATGTGAGGCTTTCCATAGAGCGTATCCCCAAGAGAGAGAACTTTAATTATCTTGGGTCCATTATCCAAAGTAGTGGTGATATCGACAATGATGTCACACACCGTATTGCAGCAGCATGGACGAAATGCAAGCTTGCCTAAAGAGTATTGTGTAATAAGAAGATACCACCTAAACTCAAAGGTAAGTTCTACAGGATGACGGTTAGACCGTCTTTGCTATATGGGGTGGGGTGTTGGCCAATAAAGAACTCACATGTTCTGAAGATGCAGGTCACGGAGATAAGGATGTTGAGATGGATGTTTGGACATATCAAGAGTGATAAAATTAGGAATGAGACCATTCGATGGGATTCCACTGGATATGTTATTGTTGTTGTGTTTAATTAGTTTTTTGATATTATACTAAATGAATGATCACAATGTTAACTAAAGTGAAGTATCCACTACATTCTAATCCTGGATTCGCCACTATCCACTATTAAATATGAGACCAGATGTATAATCCTTTCTCCCAAAAATTGAGTTTTCTAAACCCAACATTCAAAATAACAAATTGTGTTGTTGTATCCAATTAACACCATCATTTTGCGCCAACAAAGATGGGTTGAGATAGTGGGATTGAACCTGAAGTTGTGGGTGATGAAATTTTTGTTGAGTTGAACTTGCAAAACGGTCAATAGTAGTAGGTGAAGACTTTGGCCCCTTTTGGATTTGATTTGGAACATTTGTTTGATGAAGACAAGACATTCTTCCAAAATTTTTACAAGTATTCTTTTTGTCCTAAAATTCTTTGTTAAGATTCAGTTGAAAATTTTTACAAGTATTCACTCTTTCTGAGGTTTTCAATTGTCACAAAGACATTTCTGAAAGAAGAAGAAAACCACAAGGTAAGTTGGACCATGGGTATAATTATCGTCTCATCTCAATGTTATTTAAGTGCGTTTGAAATATATGACACAAGTCATTTTAATATAAAATATTTTTATTGCTAATTTATGAACGATAAAAAATTCTTTGAATGTAAGATTGAGAATAATATTACTTCATTAATTACTTATTCTTAAAGAAAAATAAAAATTAGCAATAAATAACTCTTGTAACTAAATATTTATAAAAGATTGTTGCTAATCTAGTGTTTTGATAAAAATTTTGAGGACTAAAGATGGAATAATTTTCAAACATTTACGACAAAATTGATATAAAATTAAATTTTTGTTTTGATAAATGATTTTGATATAAATTAAAATTAAGATTGCTATGAAAAAATAGATGTCAAAAGTGTTTGATGAAATCAATCAAAGAAAAATATTTTCTAATAACCAAATACTAAAATAACTTAATTGAAATATTTTCTCGGAAATAATTTTCCTTTATCAAACAAACATAAATATGTGATACAGGTATTACCACTTTAATTTCTTAAAACATGTACCTGAAGATGGTTCAATACATGCTTCTTGGTAAGACCTGACACGTTCATAACTTTAAGAATATCCGATGAATAACATCCTACATACTCCATTAGACAGTAACTTTAATTAAATAACTACTTCAATATTTCTAGATTTAGACGAGGTACATGTAAATATAATAGCCACAATTCATTAATTTTAATCAAATTGACGTTAGCTATAAGTATGAATTCACACTATTCATGTTGCTACATAAATAGCAATAAATTATAAACAAAACTAGTTAATAGTGAGATAAACATACTGCCTTCACCCAGTTGTTCCATAGCTTGATTTGAAATGAAGACCATCCCATTTTATGTAGTTCCTATGCGTGATAGACTTATTAATATTATTGCTTTGTTCCTTAGTAGTACCAGACATATTCTTCTCTCTAGCTTGTTCTTCATCTCCAACAATATTATTATCAACATTCACTTGATTTCCATATGCTTCCAATCTTTTTATAAGTTTCTCGTTTTGTATCTTTTTCCCTCGATACAAATTGCCATAAATGTTTCACAATTTCTTCGCCAAGTGACTTTTTTATGTAAAAGTAAGCTTCATAGTTCAAAGCCTTCTTGCTAAAAGAAGATTTTATTGTATTCATCACATACAATTGCATACTAATATCAAAAAAACTAGCAATTAGAATATGTTACACATTATTCAATAATTAATTTCACACACATTCACTAAATTTTATCTACTATGACAATAATATTGTAACAAAATAATAGTTTATAATATCACTAAATTTTATCTATATTTTTTTAATATTCATGTCATATTAATTTAAAAATTATATAAGTAGTTAATTTCAAATAAGTTAACTGAATTTCATTCCTTAGATATAAATGTTACAAAATAACTATTATTCTGAAATTAAAAAAATTAGCAACAGATAGTTTATGTCACTAAAAAATAAAAAGATCACTAATTTTATTTAATAATGAATAATATGAAATTTGTTTAGCCACGGACTATTTAATATAAATTTTATAGATAATTAGCTTCTTATAGTGTATTAATTAAAATAACTCATGTTACCCACTATAACGGTAAGTGAATGCTAGAATAAACACTTATAGAGTGAGATTATATTCAAGCTCATAGCTTGAACCAAGAGTTCAAAACAATGTTGATCCGGTGAATTGATATTGATTATCATCACATTAATATTTTTCTTTCCTTTGAAGAGCATCGACATTGCCGTAAGAGCAGTAACTGTCGTAACTATATATATTCATGCATCGACTCTGCATATGATATTACGACAGTTACTGCTCTTATGGCAATGTCGATGCTCTTCAAAGGAAAGAAAAATGTTGATGTGATGATAATCAATGTCAATTCACTGGATCAACATTGTTTTGAACTTTTGGCTCAAGCTGTGAGCTTGAATATAATCTTACTTTGTAAGTGTTTATTCTATCATTCATTTACTGTTACAGTGGATAACATGAGTTATTTTGATTAATACATTATAATAAGCCAATAATCTATAGAATTTATTGTTAAACAGTCCATGGCTAACTTTTTATCTTTTAAAGACATAAATTATCCGTTGCTATATTTTTAACTTCAGAATAATAGTTATTTTGTAACATTAATATCTAAGAAATGAAATTCAGTTAACTTACTTGAAATTAACTAGTCATATAATGTTTAGATTAATATGACATTAATATTTAAAAATATATAGATAAAATTTAGTGATATTATAAACGATTGTTTTATTATAATATTACTTTCATAATAGATAAAATATAGTGAACGTGTATGAAATTAATTATCGAATAATGTATAACATATTCTAATTGCTAGCTTCTCGATATGATTATGCAGTTGTATGTAACGAATACAATAAAGTCTTAACAAAGAAGGCTTTGAACTATGCAACTTACCTTTACATAAAAAAAGCCACTTGGTGAAGAAATTGTGAAATATTTATGACAATTTGTATCGAGGGAAGAAATAAAAAATATGAAATTGATATAAAGATTGGAAGCATATGGAGATTAGGTGAGTGTTGATGATAATAATATTGTTGGAGTTGAAGAACAAACAAGAGAAAAAAATATGCCTAGTACTACTAAGGCGCAAAGTAATAATATTAATAAGTCCGTCAGGCGTAGGAACTGCATTAAATGGGATAATGATCTTCATTTCAAATTCACGGAAGCTGTGAAACAACTGGGGTGAAGGAAGTATATTTATCTCACTATTAACTACTTTTATCTACAATTTATTTTTATTTATATAGCGATATGAATAGTGAGAATTCATGCTTATAGCTAACGTTATTTGATTAAAATTAACAAATTATGACTATTATACTTACATTTACCTCATTTTATTCTAGAAATATTGAAGTTGTTAAATATATCGTATAGTTATTTTTGGAATAAATATATCTTGTACATATTTAGTTCCTTAGAATTAGGCTAGTAGATATTTTTGGAATAAATATATCTTGTAAATATTTAGTTCC
>JAABOM020060744.1:0-11622 GCA_011800125.2 Solanum clarkiae
AACCCCAACTTCCAAATTCGCAATTCAAACTAATAACCACCCCTCTTTTCATGTTTTACCTTCAATTTAACACACCCCTAACACACCCACAAGGTTTAATTTACATAAATAAAGCTAGAAGTTAACATACCTTTCAAACCCCTTACTAGACCCAAATCTTCATAGCCATCAAACCAAGCGTTTTTTTGACCAACTAATGCCTCCACGCCACTTAGGAGACCCAATATACCAAGCTTGAAACATCAAATAATCGAAAGATCGAAAAAATTCAAATTTTTTTCTGGGTTACTGTAGCAACCCGAGAGGGCTGCTTGTTCTCTTAGTTGCTCTCATTTTTTTATAAGTGTGGGAGCTCTTCTTGTGCAAGATATGTATACATATATATAGACAAAAGTATTCCACTTAAACCAATCACAAAGAGCCACAAAAAATGACCCCACTAACAATTTAAATCTTAAAGACTACACTTTAGAAGAAATTTTCATTTGGTCCCAAACTTTACCAAATTGAATCAATTAAGGACTTACGGGTTCAAACAAAAATAATCAAGAAAGTATTTCAAGAAACATATATGGGGACTCATGGACTCTCAACTCTTCTATGACCATCTATGGGACACGTGGAAGAATAATTCCATGTTTTTGTTTAGCCTTATATATCTGGAATGAAGCTCTTCAAATCACTCGTCAAGAGCTCTCCTCGAATTCTCCAATCTCACACTCTTCTTTCTTCTCTCTCAAGCCCTAACTTTCAGGTGTTGTGAAGAAGGACTTAGAATGGGGTTTAGACTTATTTACATATTAAAATGACCTAAATTGATGTGTTTTGAGTTTAGGAGGGGTTGGAAAAAGTCCAAAATGCCCCTTAAAAGATTTAAAATTTTGAACTTCAGTGGGACAGGTCGAGGTGACAGGTCCGCTAGGCGGACCTGTCGAGCACCTGTGAAATTTCAAAAATTCAATCCCGTCAAAAAATTGAAAAAAATAGAAGTGTAAGTCCACAATAGGTCTGCATCGTGACCCACCATGCACCCTCACTATCTCTTTTTTTATCAAAAAATTATTTTTCGATCCAATTGCTCTAAAATCGGGTCGAGATCACTTTCCCACCCAGTTTTTTGTGCTAATTGCAAATTCGGTCTCGAATTTTCCATCTGAGCTTGGGAAGATGTATTATATGCATGATTCCATTCTATGAGTATTTTGGTAATTTCGCTGGGTGTTACAAAGATCTTAACTTTAAGACAAAGAAGGTGGTTAGATCTCCTTAAAGATTATAATATAAGTGTGCATTTCACCCCCAACAAAGCCAATTTGTGGCTGATGCCCTAAGTAGGGTGTCTATAATAGTCTAGCTCATGTTGATTATAGTGGCAAAGAGGTAGCTAGAGAGGTTCACCGGTTGGCTAGATTGGGGTTAGGTTGGATGAACTTGATAATAGGGACATAGTGGTTGTTGATGGTTCTAAATCTTCATTCGTTGAGGAGGTAAAGGCAAAACAAGATCTTGAGATCGCCTTTTAGAATTGAAGGTCTTGGTAAAAGATGGTAAAGTAGAGGATTTCTCCAAATGGGGAGATGGTATCCTTAGGTTCCAAGATAGATTGTGTGTGTCAAATGTGGATGATTTGAAAGAATTGATCTTGAAGGAGCCCCATAATTCATCCTATTCCAATCACCCCAGTTCTACAAAGATGTATAGTGACTTGAGGGAAGTGTATTGGTGGGGTGGTATGAAGAGAGACATTGTCAAGTTCATATCCGGATGTCACAATTGCCAACAAGTGAAAGCCAAACATCAAATATCGAGTGGCCTAGCCCAAGATATAGAAATTATGACTTGTAAGTGGGAAGAGATCAACATGGATTTTGTGGTTGGTTGCCTAAGACTAGGAAGTATTTTGACTCTATTTGGATTGTTATGGATAGAATGACAAAATCTGCTCACTTCCTACCAGTCAAAACTACTTATGATGCCGAAGATTATGCCAAATTGTACATTCATGAGTTGGTTAGGTTATATAGGGTGCCTTTGTATATCTTTTCAGATCATGGTGCTCAATTCACTTCTCACTTTTGGAGGTCCTTCCAATGGGGTATAGGTACCAAGGGTAAGCTTAGCACGGCCTTTTATCCTCAAATGGATGGTCAAGCCTAGAGGACTATCCAAACTCTTGAGGATATGCTTAGAGCTTGTGTTTGGAGTTTAAGGGTAGTTGATATGAACTCTTCCACTTACTGAGTTTTCTTACAACAATAGCTACCACTCTAGCATTGGTATGTCTCCCTTTGAAGTTCTTTATTGTAGGCATCATAGATCCCAGGTTGGGTGGTTTGAAGTGGGGGAAATGGCTTTGTTAGGTCCAGATTTAGTTATGGAAGCTTTGAAGAAAGTGAGGTTGATAAGGGAAAGGTTGAAGACGGCACAAAGTAGACAAAAGTCATATTTTGATGTGAGAAAGAGAGATCTTGAGTTTAAGGTTGGTGATTTAGTTTACTTGAACATCTCACCCATGAAGGGTGTAGTCCAATTTTGCAAGAAGGGTAAATTGAGCCCAAGGTTTGTAGGTCCTTATAGAGTATTGAAGAGGATTGGTAAGGTGTCCTATAAGTTAGAGTTGCCCATTAATATGAATATGGTTCATCCGGTCTTTTATGTATCTAAGTTGAGGAAATGTGTGGGTGACCCAAGTGATATAGTGCCCTTGGACGTTGTGGAACTTTTAGGAGATAGTTTAACTTATGAGGAGGTCTTGGTGAAGATTTTGGATAGACAAGTGAAGAGATTGAGAAACAAGGATGTAGCTTCCGTCAAGGTCCTTTAGAGGAACCAACAAGTCGAGAGTGCCACATCGGAAGCAGAGATGGATAAGAGAAAGTGATACCCATATCTCTTCCACTCTACTCAAGCCAAAGGTACTAATTTAACTCCCCCTATATAATCAACTCTTAAGTTTCAGCCTTTATATCATTTTTGTATGCATTCATCTTTATGTTGACACGTTTATGGTGATTTTTGACATTCATGTTAAGATTTTTGAAAATGATGTTTAAATGCATTTGTTGCATTCATGTTGGGCTAAAATCTTCATGATTACCTCTCTTATGTACATTTATTTGACATTTGGGGATGAATGTTCCCAAGGGGGAGATATTAAAACGCCAAAAAAATGTGCATCAGAAATGCCCATAATCATAATTTTCATATATCTCAAAATTTATGCATGATATCGAAAATTCGACTTCATATTCTTGATAAGGGGACAAAATTTATTGGGAGATGGGTATAACCTGGATTTTAGAAGACCCATAGTGAAAAATAATTTTCACAAAATTTTTGGAAACAGAGAGGGTTCACGATGGCTCCGCGATGCGAACCTGTCGTGGAGCAATGTTATCATTTCCTCAATTTTTTGTTTCGGCCTAAGGCATTGGGTTAATGGCCCCATGCCCATTTACTCATGAAATATCCCATACTTAGCCATTTTTCAACTCCATATCACTCAAATACCCTCTGTAAAATCTCTCAACCATTTTATCAAAATTCTCATCCAAATTCAAGTGTCTCAAGCTTAATTCTGGGTCTCAAGAGCTCCATTAAAGATTCAATCTTCTTCAACATTACATCAAGGAATCCCCAAATTTAGGTATGTGGGTTTCATCCATCGAGTCCTTTTACCCATGGAGTCCAATCTTCCTTTTTATTAAAATTACATGATTTCAAACTATATTATTTATGATTATCTTTTATTAAGAAAAATGAACATGATTTATGTTGGGGTTTTACTAAGTGTTGTTGATTATGCATGAATCTCTATTTTAAGCTTATACTATGAGTTAATCTTGTCTATTGAAACTATGCATGATTTGAACTATGTAAGCTATGAATCGTGACAAACTTTTGAGATGTATTTCATTATATCCCATTTGGGGTTTTACTACAATGTTCAGGGTTATTTTGAATCATTTTATTGACTTTATTTCACTCTTGAATTATATGATTTTGAACTAACATCAAGAACCCACCATGTATTTGATAAAATGCCTTTTTAAGGATTCTTAAAGTTGTTGATGATCTATTGCATGATTTATGAGTCAAGTGGTTTTCAAAATGTATTGAATTCATGAAAATATCCATGATGTGTTAAATGTTGACTTAAGCCCTTTTTCAACGATTTTACCACTTGTGGGCCTTTGATGTTAATACAAAGGTAATGTTTGATGATGATTTATTCTTATGTTTTAAAGTTAGACTCACAATTAGAGGTCAAACTTGTTTTAGTGCTACTCATTTCATGTTTTCGTGTTTCTTATGAATTGTTAAATTATGATTATTTTGGTTATTTTGTGGGATTAGGTTTAGCACCGATGGATTGGATGTGGCATGGACCATCTCTATGGGTTCATATTCCTTTCCTCAAACTATGTGCCAAGATAGAAGTATACTATACTCTTTCTTTACTAGTAGATCCATTTAGTGCACTTCTTAATGAAATCCATTCTGAAATGGGATGGGTTTCCATAAGAAGGATTACTTCATATGAAATAGGACGGGCTCCCGTAAGGTGGAGTATGGTTTACCTTGGCAAGTAGACCACCTCTTTACAGATGAGGGGTAATTATCGGGATTCCAAGTCATAGCTCACTTGGTCTTATTCTTTGTCGGTTGAGGTCTCTTCCCACATATGTATTATGTTCTATGCAAGATGAATGATTTACAAGCATGTTTTACTTCAAGCATTGATCATGCATGTCATATTGATATTATGCTTATCTATTGCCTATTACTATGCATTTTGACTATATTGGCTTATGTCTTGTTGCATTGCATCCTACATACTTAGTACATTCAAACGTACTAACGCGTACTTTATGTCTACATGATATCACCATGTAGGGGTCGGAGCTCCTCTTGACCATCCTCCATGTGGCTAGTGAGATTATTACAAAATAAGATTGGTGAGTCCTCAAGTTCGGGGACACTATCTACTTTCTCTTGCTATTTCTAAAACTTCTTTATGTTGAACATCTGACATTATGAGGGCGAGCCGGAAAGTGTCTTGGTCCCCACTCCAATCCAAGTTTAGAGATGTATGTTGGATATTATGGTGTTAGTGTAGTATTAGCCTGACTTTATTGCTTGGTTTATATCAAAAGACTTCTCTTAGCCCCACTTCCCATTTTATATATCTCTTGTTGTTGTTTACTTTGCTTCCGCGACGAAGGATGTGAGATTGATATGCTAAGAGGCTTGTTTGGGACCCTTCGGGTTTCCATTCATCGTGTCACTTCTAGGACCTAGCTTGGGTCGTGACAAACTTGATATTAGAGCACTAGGTTGTTAATTGTCCTTGAAATCCAATACACCACATTAATTATAGTCTTATTCATAGTTGTGAAGTGTGTCACAACTATGAGTGGGAGGATATGAGGTGTTTCAGGAAATATTTCTCTTCTTCATGATTTATATCGTGCAATAGAAATGAGTCCTCTAAGGCTTATTCATGATTCTTACTCATTACATTTTAGAACATGTCTCAAGCTATTCAGAACGGTGACATTTCTAATGCGGAGGTTCGTAATGCTCTATGGATATTAGCCAAAGTTGTGACCGCCCAACTCAGCCAATCAGTGGGCACCCTCGAGAGCTTAAATGATAAGAAGGGGAATAAAAAGGACAAGAGATCCCGAGTTGAGGGTGCTTCATCTTCTACAAGACTATCGTTGCCTGAGTACCCAAAGAAAAGGGCCCTTTTTGCTACTTGTTAAGGGTGTGGCAAGAAACATCAAAAAAGGTGCTTGGCGAGGACTGTGGATTGCTTCAAGTGTAGCGTTGTTAGGAATAAGATGAGGGGTTACCCGGTGGCCTCAAAGGAAGGGCGAAAAAGGGCGCAATTTAACGGAGGCTCCCATATGGCAAGCAAAGATATACTTCTAACCTAAGCCCAATGGCAATGGTCGGATGACCCATCCTAACCGCCCAAAATGTAGGAGAAATCATAGTGGCACATGTCTGTGGAACACGGGTGCATACTTTGAGTGTGGTAAGATGGGCCATAAGATTGGTGACTATCCATATGTTTGAAGGAAGGGCAGGGTCTTGGTATTCAAGCTTCTCCTCCATGCCACAAGTATGGGAAGGACCATTCGGGAGATTGTTTGGCTGGTCCGAGTGCATGTCTTGAGTGTAGTGCAAAGTATCATGAGTCCGGACATTGTCCATAGGTTACTAAGGGCTATGAGGATAACCGTTGGCATGCGCAACCATATCCCTTTAGGGGTCACTAGACTTGGCATGGTGCTTTACAGGTATGTTAAAGGTTTTTTATTTTGATGTGTATGCATTGATAGACCCGAGTGTCACTATTTCTTTTGTTACTCCTTTTGTTGCCAAAAGCTTCATGTTGGTCCCAAATTGTTATGTGAATCTTATGAAGTGTCTACTGCCGTTGATGTGTCCATTATTGCTAAAAGAGTCTATAGAAATTATCCCGTGTTCATTTTGCATAAAACCTTGCCTTGTGATTTTGTTGAATTAGATATGGTAGATTTTGATGTCATTCTTGGGATGGATTGGTTGCATGCATATTATGCTTCTATTGATTGTTAAACCCACAGGATTAAATTCAAATTCCCTAATGAGCCCGTCCTTAAGTGGGAAAGTCATAATGTGGTTGTTAAGGGTAGATTCATTTCTTGCCTTAAAGCCCAAAATTTAATTTCTAAAGTTTGTCTCTATCATCTTGTGAGGTTTAGGGATATTGAGTCCAAAATCCTTCCTATTGAGTCAATTCTGGTAGTTAACGAGTTTCTTGATGTCTTTCCTGATGAGCTTCTCGGTGTTCCTCCTAAAAGGGAAATAGATTTTGATATAGACCTCCTTCCCGATACTCAACCCATTTCTATTCCCCTTTACCGCATGGCCCCGGTGAAGTTTAAGGAGTTGAAGGAACAATTGAGGAATTTGTTGGAAAAGGGTTTTATAAGGCCTAGTAATTCTCCTTGGGGTGCAGCAGTCTTATTTATGAAGAAGAAGAAGGATGGTTCTATTAGAATGTGCATTGATTACCAGTAACTTAATTGAGTCACCATAAAGAACAAGTAAACCTCTACCAAGGATCGATGACGTTTTTTATCAACTTCAAGGCTCTAGTCACTTCTCTAAGATTGATCTTCAGTCCGAGTATCACCAAGTGAAAGTGAGGGAGTGTGACATTCCTAAGATGGCTTTTTGGATTAGGTATGGGCACTTTGAGTTTGTGGTTATGTCCTTTGGGTTGACTAATGTACTAAATATTTATGGATGTCATGAATAAGGTCTTCAAACCCTCCCTTGACTTATTTGTGGTGGTTTTTATTGATGATATCCTGATTTACTCCCATAGTAAGGAGGAGCATGTAGATCACTTGAGGGTAGTGTTGCAAATCTTCGAGAGAGGAGAGGTTGTATGCAAAATATGGGAAATGTGAGTTTTAGTTGAAAGAGGATGCTTTTCTAGGGCATGTGGTGTCGGGTGGTGGAACTAATCAACATAGAGGACCCGCACTTCTCTATTTCTGAGTCAAATTATGGAGAGACCGAAAAGCTCGGGAGTAGAATTAGGGGAGGTTAGAGCATAGTTGAGTTTTCAACATAAAGCTTGCCTACATATCCTAGACATAAGAATCAGACTGCTTGTAGTTCGACTCAATCGATTGAAAAGGATATCTCTTATGCTAAGATAATCTTTAGTTCGGGAAGAGTAACACATAGATTGAGAATGAAAAAGATGCTTGCAACCTCTTAGTCATGAATCTGGTACATTTCACACCCATAAGTAAGAACTTACTTGGACATAATTTCCACAGCTCTTGGGGTATTGTCACTCAGACTGGAAAGATTGCTTTCGGTGAGAGTTGAAATCATCCGGATGTGAAATTGAAACTGATGAATTCAAAGAAATAACCACATGCCCTTTCACAGGGGTGTAGTTGGATTGTGGTGGAAGTCGTTCATCAACTCGTGCCCAAAGAGTTTGACATTTCTTTTTGGACTATGTCCTAGTTCGCTGCTAAGAAAAAGTTCCACGTTGTGCTACATCCTACTTGTTGATGTCCACACCTGGTTTAATGTGTCATACTGAAGGAGATGATGATCCAATAATAAATGTGTCACACAGAAGGCAGTGACGCTCCAATAATGTAATTTTCATTCTAAAGAAGATGATGATCCAATGATAAATGTGTCACACTGAAGGCAGCGACGCTCCAATAATGTAATACGTCACGCTGAAGGCAGTGACACTCCAATTTATCACGTTGAAGGCGAGTGACTCACCAAAATAGATTAACTTCAATTTGTCACGTTGAAGGTGAGTGACTCTCTAAAATAAATAACTTCACACTGAAGGTAGTGACGCTCCAATTTGTCATGTTAAAGGCGAGTAACTCTCTAAAACAAATTAATTGTCATATTGAAGGCAGTGATACTCCAATTTGTCACGTTGAAGGTGAGTGACTCTCTAAAATAAATTAACTTATCACACTGAAGGCAGTGACGCTCCAATTTGTCATATTGAAGGTGAGTGACTCTCCAAAATAGGTTAACTTGTCACACTGAAGGCAGTGACACTCTAATTTGTCACGTTGAAGGCGAGTGACTCTCTAAAATAAATAACTTGTCACACTAAAAGCAGTAACGCTCCAATTTGTCATGTTGAAGATGAGTGGCTCTCCAAAATGAATTAACTTGTCACACTGAGGGTAGTGACGTTCTTATTTGTCACGTTGAAGGCGAGTGACTCTTCAAAATAAATTAATTTGTCACACTGAAGACAGTATGCTCCAATTTGTCATATTAAAGGTGAGTGACTCTCCAAAATAGGTTAACTTGTCACACTGAAGGCAATGACACTCCAAGTTGTCACATTGAAGGCGAGTGACTCTTCCAAATAAATAATTTGTCATACTGAAGGCAGTGACACTCCAATTTGTCACGTTGAAAGTGAGTGACTCTCCAAAATAAATAACTTATCACACTGAATACAGTGATTCTCCAATTTGATTAACATGTCACGTTGAAGTCAAGTGACGCTCCAAAATATTTAACTTGTCGCGTTGAAGGCGAGTGACTCTCCAATTCGTCATGTTGAAGGCAAGTGATGCTCCAAAATAAATTAACTTATCTGGGTGAAGTCTTGTAATCTTAGCCACTATGTCAGGTTATCTTATCTGTAATATTAAGAAAATGTATTAAATCATAATAGGGTAATAAGAAGAAATTTAGGAAATGAATAGAGTAATGAGTAAAAGTAGAAGTCATCTGCAGTTGTCCGGCTTATATTGGTCTAGATGAAATCTTGCAATCTTGGTCATTGTGCCAAGTTATCTTATCTGTAACATTAAGAAAATATGTTGTAAATTATAATACAATAATAAGAAGAAAATTATATAGCATTTAACACATAAATATAATCGTCCATTTGGTCCGAGGGCCACTTTGGACTCAAGGTGGTCTTTCTAATAGGCCCAACACGCCTTACGTGTTTGGGTCGACCTAGGCAAATGTTTAGAAGTAGAGATTTGGTTTAGCTCTATCCTATGTTTTCTAAGATTTGGCTTACTAGATAATAGGTTCTCGAGCAGACAACTCGAGTGAGGAGGTTACGCGGTTCACATAAAAAAAGATCCGGACACTTCACGCATATGCTTAACTCTCCTAAATTTTGGATTTTTTTAAAGAAGTTTGCGGGTGCGCAAAGCACACCTTGCGTGTATGTGTGATAGTGTCAAGTTTCTAGAATTGGAGGAAGTATGAGCGGAATGACAATTTTAATTCGAATTAAACAGATAAAGTAAATAATGAAATTAAAATTATTAAATATTACAAACTGAATAGTTAGTTAAACAACCTAATCTAATGGTTAGAACCTAATTAAGTTCTCAGCAGAGTCGTCATTTCTGTTAATCGTAAAAATGACTTTTTAAAAGAGAAATCAAAAAATCAAAAATCGATTTAAAACGTAATTAATTTAAGAAAATCAATTTTTACAGAAAAAAACAACAGAGTCGCCACTTAATTTTTTAAAGAAATTAAGAAAACTTAAAATAATTTTAAGACTCTGATAGAAAAAATCTTAAAATTTTAGAGAAATGGGTAAGGGTTCTTATTACTATTTTAAGAAGGTATTAGCACTTAAATAGCCGCTAACACGCGATTATCAAACAATTTGAAAATTATTAGACTAACTATTCAAAAACTAGTTTAGAAATAAAATATAAAGTAATTCGAGTAAAAGCTTATTTTAAATAAATCAGACGATTTGTGAAGAAACTAAAATAACTCATTTTAAAAGGAGATCAATAACTTGGATCGTTTTAAAATAAATTAGTATTTTTGAAAATGACTAAATAAAATGAGACACGCAATTACCAACAAAAGAATTAACATAAAATAGTTCGTCTTTTGGGAAATTTAATTAAGTCAAACAAAATAATAAAGTTAGTGTTAGAAAATATAAAAAATAACATTAATATAAAAG
Source organism: Solanum clarkiae (assembly GCA_011800125.2). NCBI lineage: Eukaryota > Viridiplantae > Streptophyta > Magnoliopsida > Solanales > Solanaceae > Solanum > Solanum clarkiae. The sequence continues at coordinate 10,520 of JAABOM020060744.1, forward strand.
AGATGAAATTAATTTGTTGGACTTGGCAGACCCAAAATAAATATCAAACTACTTGGGTCTTCTTTAGTCTACTCCTAAGCCCATTTCTACTACAATTGTGGGCTCTTAAGCCCCTTTTCCCGTCTGTATATCAGCAAGATATATACATCTTATATTGATATATACACCTTAATTTCAACCTGTATTCATCTACGAGTTCAACAACTAAGTCTACTGGACTGCCCTTGTCAACGATCTGAGTTTTGGCCCTTTTAATTGATGTATACTGGGTATATATCAATACGTGACCAGTGTATATGAATGTATACAACTTGTTTTTCCAGCTTCCAAGACTCGAGGATATGCAATGTTGGAGTCCAAGTGGACCCGATTTCCATTTCACAGCAAGCAAAGAAAGTAAAAAAAAAAATTAGTAAAGTGAAAATCCTTTTGACAAACCAAAGTAAAAAGAGAATGACTTCCAATTAAAGGACTTAGCAAATGATAACTGTTGAAAATTTGGCCCAAGTTGGAAACTCTCAAAATTGGCAGGCAAATGGTTAGTGGAAGGTTGGCCACCAACCCTTGCCTTTTGTTAAATTTTGTAGGTGAATTACTCCTATATAAAGGAGTAATTCATCTTCATTTTAAGAACACACAAGATTGAGAGATTCATAGTTAGAGAGAGCCTAAAGATTTGTAAGATACACCATTGTGTATTTTTGTGAGTATTGTAATACTCCTTTTATGTCACTGAGTGATACACAAAATTATATCCTCGTAGTACTTAGGCCCAGTAGGTTTTGTTTTACACTTCTTTATTATAGTGATATTTTGTTCCTCGTCGTCCGTGGATGTAGCCTAATATTTATCGGGTGAACCACGTTAAATCTGTGTCTCCATTTTATTATCTTGCCTAATTTATTTATACTTTTCAATGTCAATCCCGATCCATATCACGCTTCCAATATCACCTCGTATTCCCTAACAAGTGGTATTAGAGCACAGTCATAATAGTCACAAATGTTGTACGATTATTGTTCATACGTACGGTTACTGTTCATACGTACGATCACTATTCATACGTACGACAGTTTTTCAAGATGGCTTCTGTTACAAAATTT
>JAABOM020060745.1:0-11619 GCA_011800125.2 Solanum clarkiae
TGGTGGTTAGACCATCGTTGCTGTATGGGGTGGAGTGTTGGCCAATTAAAAAGGCACATGTTCAAAAGATGCATGTCATAGAGATGAGGATGTTGAAATGGATGTGTGGCCACACCAGGAGTGACAAGGTTAGGAATAATACCATTTGGGAGAAGCTAGAGGTGGCCCCGGTAGCCGAAAAGATGAGGGAAGTAAGACTGCAATGGTTTGGACATGTGCAGAGAAGGAGTACCTATGCTCCTATTAGGAGGTGGGAGAGTTGGGAGCTACCTGGAGGGGTAGAGGTACACCGAAGAAATACTGGAGGGAAGTGGTTAGACATGATATGGTGGAACTTGATCTCACTGAGGGCATGACCTTAGATAGGAAGAAGTGGAGGTCACGAATTAGGGTAGTAGGCTAATTGGTAGGGTTAGGTAGGGTATAGTAGGGGGTGTGTGTATGTGTCGAGTTATGCGTTAGTTTTATTGTAGTTACATACAGTCATGTTTTATGTATTATTAGTCAATCTAGTCGCTCTTTTTGTTCTTTCTCTTTCATTTGTCATATCTAGTTTTATCTGCTTTTGGGTTTTGAGATGAGGGTCCACATGAAATAGCCTCTCTACTTCTACGAGGTAGTGGTAAGGTCTGCGTACACTTTACCCTCCCCAAATCCCACTTGTGGGATTTTACTAGGTATGTTGTTGTTGTTGTTGTAATAAAAGATACCCATATGTAATACAACTTAAAATCATACAACTTTCATAAAAAGGAATGGTTGGGCTCCATGGGTGAAAGGACCTCTGGATGAAGACCCACATACCATAAACTTTAAATTTCTTAGAATGAGCTTGAAGCTTGAGATGGGTTGTTGAATTCTAAAATTTAGCTTGAAATCCCTGTATTTGAACGATAGGTTGGATAAAGTCTTGGAGAGGTTTTAGAGAGGATTTTGTAAGTTATAGAGTTGAAAAATGACTAAGTATGAAAGATTTCATGTTTAAATGGGCATGGAGCTATGACCCGAATGCCCTTGAGATAAGTTGGAAAAATAGCACATGAAATGCACCATTCCGCACCCCATCCGCGACATAGACCGGTCACAGAGGCAACAATTACACTATTTTGCACCCCAGTGCGTCAAAGCTTGGGTGTAGACAGCCACTGAAAATAAAAAATTAGTGGAAATTATTTTTCACTATGGGTCTTCTAAAATCTAGGTTATACCCATTCCTTACTCAATTTCTCTCCTGATTAAGAATATGAAGTCAGATTTTTGAAATCATACACGAATTTTGAGATATATGGAACTTACGATTATAGGGCATTCCGAAGCACATGACGGGTGTTTCAACGAAATTAGTAACTAGTTTAAAGCTTTCTTTTGAGGTGAGTTCCCATTTTTACATGGCTGTCATGACCATTATGTGAACCTAATTTTTGGGATATTTCAGGATTTAATTTCACAGCCATTTCAAGTCCAAATTAGTTATTTTAGGGGCTATCTTGTGAGGTTTTTCTTGGAGAATGTCTTTTTGTGATCGGAATTATCTGTTGAGGCCTAGTTTGAGAAAAAATTTGTGTTTAGCCTTTGCTATGGGTGCATTATTCGGCATATATTTTTATTATTTTCAAGTCTCAATCCCTTGAGCAATTTAATTATAATTTTTGAGATTTCTGATGCTATTTTGTGTGAATTTTTCGAGGTGAAAACTATGGTTTTTTCGAAAAGTATAGTAGAGACTTTGTTTCTTGTAAATTTATGATTTTAGCTATAGTCCTATGTTACTTTTTAACTTAATTTTTTTAAAATTTTGAGAATTAATTTGTTTGCAAATACAAGTCCAATTTTAGTGAGTGAAGATGTAATGGCCCAATCCTAGGGGCTAGAAATGATATGGCGAGGGGGAGCTCGAGAGTCCCCAAGAAAGCCTCATAGCATCCAAAAAGACATCATAGATTTGGAAGAGAAATTTAAGCATTATTAATTGAGACTAAGGGAATAGGGGAAATGACTCAAGCTATGGGATCAGGAGTATGGGACTCATTATTAAAAAATTCCATACATAATCTAAAAAAATAAAATTCAGGACTCAAGATATAAGTATAGGGAGTATGGACGTGCGATCACACATCCAACATCAACAAGCAAGTTCTAGGGCGCATAATCATACGAATCATGCTTTGTGAGTAGGGACTTTATAAGACCCTACTTATGGTGTAGGAGAGATGCAATAAATAAGCTTGAGAAAAATTTGGTTTTTGGTATTTATGAAGAGGTTTATGATTCATAAGTTAGAGTAGGAATCGAAAAGTAGGTCTCGCAGAATCTGGCAGAGTTGGTGAAACTTGGATCTTTCTAAAAGTTTGAATTATGATTCGTCATACTGTTTGTAAATCACTTTATGAGTCATACATCCTGAAATAGGGGTTTCGTGACAAATTTCAGTAACTCAAATTTCAGGATTCTCAGTTTATGGAAGGTCATTTATGGCTCGTAGAGTGCTCTACAACCAGTAGATGAGGTATCATAGACCCGCCCAGCTAGGATCTTAATAAGGGTAGATTTGAGCTTTCCTATTTTTTCCAAGTCCAAACTATGTCATTTTGACCCTATTTATGTTCCTTATCAGTTTATATAACCCTAAAACATCTCATTCTTCCTCATTCCAAAAACCCTAAGTCTCTGAACCCTCTCAATCACTCTCAAGTTCCTATGAGTCTTCAAGAAAGAAGATGCAACCTAGGGTTTCAAATTCCTCAACATCTCCTAAGGTTTTTCTATCTCCTATCATCAAGGTATGTGGGTTTGATTATTTGAACATTCCTTCCCACAAGTTCAACAAATTCTCTTCTCAAACTACATAAATTAGTAGATTATTTTACAGATATTTATGATATCTTTCTTATGATAATATTATTATACATTGTACACATGACTTCTATTTGGGTTCATCAAGAAATGGTGGTTTATGCTAAAACATTGTTGGGGTTTTCATAATACTTAAACAAGGGTTTCACTGTATTATTGGTGGGTTAATTTGGATAACCTTGAATGAGTTGATTTTAATCATATCATGTCTCATACTATAGAAATGCATGATTTTAACTACATGTGTATATACCACCATGTTTGACTAAATTTAGTTGACAAGGATTTTTATGTTGATGAAAGACTATTACATGAACTACCAGACAAGCATGTTATGATAAGTTATGGGCTCCCAAGCATGTATTAAACTCATGAAAAGATTCTATGATTTGCAAGTTGAATGTTGAGCCTTATTCTAGATATTCTGCTCTCTTGTGAGTAAATAATATCTACACATAGGGGAAAGCATGATACTATTTTACCCTCGTGTACCAACTTTCACTAGAAGGGGCAAGTATATTATAGTCTCTACCCTAATGAGTAATGCGATGCCTACTAGAATGGGCAAGTCTGTACATTGTTTTTACCCTCTTGTACAAGGTGTACTACATATGTAGGGGCAAGCATTTGAATATGCTACTCATGCCATATTATCATGTTCTTACAAGTTATGCAAGTTTTGATTAATGTTATGAATACTTCAACTTTTCCGTGGGACTAGACTTCACACCGAAATGAGGCTTAAGGTGGGGGTTCAATCCAAGGGGTCCTTATATAAAGTCTTGGCCTCTTAGCTATGTGCCAACATAAGTTTATATTATTTTCTTAAATGGGCTTTTTATAGTGGATCCATCTAACCAAGTTCTCCTCTTTGTGGGGTCAAGTTTGGTTTACCTTGGCAAGTAGACCACTCCTTTATTTGGTGTGCAGTGAACATCCGAATTCCAAGTAGTAGCTTGCTTGGTCTTATATATTGGTTATAGTCTCCTACCACATATGTATGATATATTATGCAAGTTTGATTACCTTCACACATATTTTATTCCAAGCATTGATTATACATGTCATGTTGAACTTATTTCAATTGATTATGATTATGCATCTTGATTATTATGACTTATGTTCCTTGTTACATTGCACCCCATATACTTAGTACATTCCAAGTACTAACACATACTTTTGCCTACATGATCTCACCATGTCGGGATCGGAGCTCCTTTTCATCCTTCTCCTCCACGTGGTTAGCAAGATCATCAAAGATTTCTATTGGCGAGTCCTCCACTTCAGGGATAGCATCCACTTTACTTTCATGCTTCTGTTAAGACTTATGATTTAGACTTTCTTTTTATTTTGAGCATGAGCACAGGAGATGTCTTCGCCCTCGTTTCACTCATACGAGAGGTGTGGTTGGACATGGATGTTTTGTATTGAGCTTAACTTTTATTATAATTATGTATGGTGAAGATTTCCCTTAGTCCCATTTCCTTTAGATACTATGTGTTATGTGCTCCTTTCACTTTCATGCTTTTGCTAAACCACGGATGTGCTATGTATGCTCAAAAGGCTTGTTTGGGGACTCCTATCAAATCCCCATTCGCCATGTCACATCTAAGTCCTAAGCTTGGGTTGTGGCAAACTTGATATCGGAGTACTAGATTTATAAATGGTCCTCAAAAAACACACCGCATCAAGTAGAGTCCTGTTCAAGGTTGTGAAGCGCACCACAACTATGAATGGGGGGTTATTTGGCATTTTAGGAAATAGTTCACTTCTTCGTGATATATGTCATGCCTTAGATTTAAAATAATATTTCCTTCCCAAACATGTGGTTTTCGCTCTTATAGATCATGCCACAACTAACGAGAGTGGCTCAAAGAGCTCCTTCATCCGAAAAGGGTACGACCCCTCAGGCTCTTGAAGATTCCTAAGAGAAAGGAGTTACCCATGTCAAATATCGGAATGTCATCTCCATGTTGTCACAATCCATGACTGACCAATTCAACCAAGGAGCCCAAGCTCCTCATGCTCCCACCCCATCTTCAAGAGTTAGGTATTTCACAAGGATGAACCCTCCGAAGTTTCTTGGCTACAAGACAGAGGAGGACCCCCAAGAAATCATCAATGAGGTATAGAAAGTGCTTGCAATTATGGGGGTGAGTTTCGAGGATAAGGCAGATCTTGTGGCTTACCAGCTCAAAGGTGTTGCACAAGTTTGGTTTACTCAATAGACTCTTCAGAGGAGAAATGATGATCCCATCCCAAGGGAGGAGTTTAAGGATGCCTTCCTCAACTGATTCTTCCCTATTTAATTTAGAGAATACAAGCTGGAGTTCATAAGCCTTAAGCAAGGATCCATGAGTGTGCGGGAGTACTCTTTCGAGTTTAACAAGCTCTCAAAATATGCTTCTCACTTGGTTGCTGACTCTAGGGCAAGGATGAACAAGTTTGTATCGGGTGTTTCCGACTTGCTGAATGAAGAATGTCGCACCGCTACACTTGTGGGTGATATGGACTTGTCTCGGCTCATGACTTATGCTAGCAACTGGAAGGGGATAAGATTAAGAAGAGAAAGAGTGGTGAGTTCAAGAGGGTTTGGTATGATGGTGGTATTTAAGGTGCTAAAGGTGGCCATTTCTATCAAGGTCACAAATTCCAAGGCCAAGGGTCCTTCAATTCACAAAATAAATGGTTTGATAGTGAAATGGTGCCTAATCTTAAGGTCCAAGGTGGTGTTCATAGGATGACTCTTCCGAGGTGCCTAAAGTGTAGAAGAAATCATGGTCGCAAATGCTTGAAAGATTCGAATGCATGTTATGGGTGTGGAAGAGTGACCCACAAGATTGTCGATTGCCCCTATGCTCCAATCAGGGGTAAGGATGGTCATCCTCAAGGACAAGGTGCTCAAGGCCACAAGGTGGCCAACAAGGGAGTGGTCCACGTCACAACTGGTTCTATGCCCTTCAAGGGAGTCAAGGAGTAGATGAGGTACCGATGTGGTTACTAGTATGTTAAAGGTTTATGATTATGATTTGTATGCCTTATTGGATCCAAGTGCTACTCTCTCTTTCATTACTCCTTTTTTTTGCTAGTAAACTTCATGTGTGTCCCGAGTTGTTAAGTGAACCTTTTAAGGTATCTACCCCCGTTGGTAAATGCACTTTTGCTAAAAGAGTCTATAAGGGTTGCCCCATGTTTATATTGCTTAAAATGTTGCCTTGTGATTTTATTGAACTTGACATGGTGGATTTTGATGTCAGTCTTGGAATGGATTGGCTACATACGTACCATGCTTCCATTTATTGTAGAACTCTTAAGGTTAAGTTCCAATTTCCTGATGAACCTATTTTTAATGGGAAGATCATAACTCGTCGGTCAAGGGTAGGTTTATCTCTTTCCTTAAGGCCCAGAAATTGATTACCAAGGGTTGCATTTATCATCTTATAAGGGTTTGGGATATTGAGTTTTAAAGTCCCTCCTATCGAGTTGGTTCTGGTTGTCAAAGAGTTTCTTGATGTTTTTCCTGATGAACTTCTCGGTGTCCCTTACGTATGGGAGATAGATTTCGGTATAGATCTCCTTCTCAATATTCAACCCATTCTTATTCCACCTTACCATATAGCCCTGGTGGAGTTAAATGAGTTAAACGGCCAATTGAAAGATTTTTTGGAGAAGGGTTTTACATGGACTAGTAAGTCACCTTGGGAAGCATTGGTATTATTTATAAAGAAGAAAGATGGCTCAGTTAGAATGTGCATCGATTATCGGCAACTCAATAATAACACAGTAAACAAAAAGTATTGTTTCCCAATGATAGATGGCTTATTTGAACAACTTCAAGGGGCTAGTCATTTTTCTAAGATTGATCTTTGGTTCGGGTACCACCAAATGACGGTAAGAGAGTGTGACATTCCTAAGACGTCTTTTCAAAATAGGTATGGGCATTTTGAATTTGTGGTAATGTTATTTGGCCTGACAAATGCACCGACAATATTTATGAATCTCATGAATAGGATCTTTAAACCCTAACTTGATATGTTCGTGGTTGTCTTCATAGATGACATATTGATTTACCATTGGAGTGAAGAAGATAATGTGAAACATTTGAGGGTAGTGTTCCAAACGTTGAGGCATGAGAAGATGTATGCTAAATTTGATAAGTGATAATTTTGGATCAAGGAAGTAGCATTCCTAGGACATATAGTGTTGGGTGGTGGAATCAAAGTGGACCATAAGAAAATGGAGGTGATAAAAAATTGCCCTAGGCCCTTGACCCATGGATATTAGAAGTTTCTCGGGTTTAGCGGGTTATTACCGGAGGTTTGTGGATTTTTTTCCTCAATTACTTCCCCTTTGACAAAATTGACTCAATAGAAGGCAACATTTGTGTGGACCAATGAATGTGAAGGAAGTTTTCAAACCTGCAAAGACAAGCTTACATCCGCCCCTATTTTTGCTATACCAAAAGAGTAGGAAGGGTTTGTGGTCTATTGTGATGCTTCAAGGGTTGGTTTGGGTGTGTATTGATGCAACATGGTAAGGTCATAGCATATCTTCTAAACTATCGAAGGTGCATGAGCATAATTATCCCATCCATTACTTTAAGTTAGCTGCTGTGGTAGTTGCTTTAAAAATATGGCGTCATTACTTCTATTGGGTTCATGTAGATGTGTTTAACGACCACAAGATTCTCCAATATGTGTTCACCCAAAGGGATCTCAATTTGAGGCAAAAAGGTGATTAGAACTCCTCAAGGACTATGACATGAGTGTGCACTATCATCCCGAGAAAGCTAATGTTGTGGCCGACGCTCTAAGAAGAGTTTCCATGGGAAGTGTAGCTCATATCGGTGATAGCAGTAAGGGAGGGGTGAGAGAAGTTCATCAGTTAGCTAGGTTGGGAGTTAGGTTGAATGAAGTTTAAAATAGAGGTGTGGGTATTTGATGGCTCCAAATCTTCTTCGGTTGAAGAGGTTATGTCCAAAAATGATCTTGACCTTGCCTTGCTAGAATTAAAAGCTTTGGTGAAGGATGGTAGAGTGGAGGTTTTCTCCCAAGGGGAAGATAGTGTCCTTCGATACAAAGGTAGGTTGTGTGTGCTTAATGTTGATGGGATAAGAAACTTGATCTTGCAACAGTCCCATAATTCGTCCTACTCTATTCATCCCAGTTCTACAAAAATGTATAGAGACTTGAGATAGGTTTATTAGTGGGGGGATATGAAAAGAGATATTGCTAGGTTTCATAACCGGTTGTCACAATTGCCAACTAGTCTAAGTCGAACACCAAGGGTCAGGTATTCTAGCTCAAGACATAGAAATTCTTACATGGAATTGCGAAGAGATCAATATGGATTTTTTTAATAGGTTACCAAAGACTAGGAAGCATTTTGATTTTATTTGGGTTGTTATTGATAGGATGACGAAATTGGCTCATTTTCTATTAGTCAAGACAACTTATGGTACCGAAGATTATGCAAAGATATATATTAATGAGTTGGTCAAGTTGCGTGGGGAACCATTTTCTATTTTCTCGGATTGTGGTGCTCAATCAAGCTGACATTTTTGAAGGTTCTTCCAAAAGGGTCTTGGTACCAAAGTCAAGCTTAGTATATCTTTTCATCCTCAAATGGACGGCCAAGCTGAAAGGATAATTTAAACACTTGAGAATATGTTTAGCGCTTTGTGTTTTGGAGTTCAAAGACTGTTGGGATGAATATCTTCCACTTATTGAGTTTGCTTACAATAATAGCTACCTCTCTTGCATTGGAATGGCTGGCTTTGAATCCCTATATAGTAAGCAGTGTAGATCATCGATTGGATGATTTGATATGGGGGAAAATGCTTTATTGGGACTGCAATTTGTCGTGGAAACATTATAAAAAGTAAGGTTGATAAGGGAGAGGTTGAAAATGGCTCAAAGTAGGCAAAGTTCCTACTCTAACACAACAAGGAGAGATCTTGAGTTTGATGTTGGTGATTGGATGTATTTGAAGGTCTCACCCATAAAGGGTGTGGTCCAATTTTGCAAGAACAGAAAGCTAAGCCCAACATTTGTAGGGCCTTATAGAATTGTGAAGAGAATCAGTAAGATTGCCTACGAATTTGAGTTACCCTCAAATATGAGTATGGTTTATCGGATCTTCCATGTGTCTATGTTGAGGAAGTGTTTAGGTTATGCAAGTTCTATAGTACCCTTGGATGTTGTGGGTATCGTAGAAGATAACTTGACGTATGAGGAAGTCACGGTGGAAATACTTTATAGACAAGTGAAGAGGTTAAGAAATAACGATGTGGTGTTCGTCAAAGTCCTTTAGAGGAATCAACAAGTTGAAAGTGCCATATGGGAATCCAAAGCCAATATGAAGAAGCGATATCCATATCTTTTCCATTCTGATCAAGCTTGAGGTGACACGATTTTCTTATCTTAGAATCTCCTTCCCTTACATGACATTATCATGACATTCATGCATGTTTCTGTGGATTTGATGGTTCCATCAAAAGTGCTATGTGAAACATGGTTGAAGATCCTTTTTAAATTGTGCATGTGTTGCTTTTATCTATAGTGCATTGGAATGTGATGCATGAACCCATTTCTTAGAGCTTGCCTTAGCATATTCAGGGATGAATGTTCCTAAGGGGGAGATAATGTAAGACCCCACTTTTGGGGTAGGAGATATGCAAGAAATAATCTTGAGAAAAATTTGGCTATTGATATTTATGAAGGGGTTTACGATTTGTAAGCCGGAGTACGGCTCGTAAGGTAGTTCTCGTAGGCAGACTTGGTGAAACTTGGATCTTTATAAAAGTTCAAATTGTGGATCATCATACTACTTTTAAATCACTCTACGAGTCATAGATCCTGCAATAGGGGTTTCGTGATAAATATCAATAACTCAAATTTTAGGACCCTTAGTTTACAAAAGGTCATCAATGGCTCATAGTGTGCTCAACAGCCCGTAAACGGGGTCTCGTAGACCCGTCTGGCCAGGAATTTAATAAGGTAAATTTGACCTTTCTTCTTTATTCTAAGTCCAAATTATGTCGCTTTGACCCCATCTATGTTCCTTATCAGTTTACATAACCCTAATGCATCTCATTCTTCCTCATTCCAAAAACCCAAAGTCTCTAAACCCTCTCAAACAATCTCAAGTTCTTGCAGGGCTTCAAGAAAGAAGGTACAAGCTATGGTTCTAAATTCTTCATCATTTCACAAGGTTTTTCTATCTCTTATCATGAAGGTATGTGGGTTTGATTGTGGGAACCTTCCTTCCCATAAGTTCAACCAATCCTCTTCTCAAAGTACATGAATTTATAGACTATTTTATGGATATTTATGAACTATTGCTTATGATATTATTATTATGAATTGTTCACATGGCCGCAATTTGGGTACTTCAAGAAATGATGGTTTATGCTAAAACATTGTTAGGGTTTCTATGATACTCAAACAAGGGTTTTACTATATTATTGATGGGTGATTTTGTTTAACCTTGAATGAGTTGATTATACTTCAATCACATCTCATACTCTTGAAATGCATGATTTTAACTACATGTACATATACCTACCATGTTTGACTAAATTTACTTGACAAGGATTTTCATGTTGATGAAAGACTATTGCATAAATTACAAGACAAACATGTTATGATAAGTTATGGGCTCCCAAGCATATATTAAACTCATAAAAAGCTTCTATCATTTGCAAGTTGAATGTTGAGCCTTATTCCATATATTGTACTCCCTTGTGAGTAAATAATATCTACATGTAGAGGCAAGAGTGATGCTATTTTACTCTCATGCACTAAGTCTCTCTAGAAGGGGCAAGTATATTATAATTTCTGCCCTCATGTGTAATGCAATGCCTACTAAAATGGCAAATCTATGCATTGTTTTTACCCTCTAGTACACATTATACACCATGTGTAGGGGAAAGCATTTGAATGAGCTACTCATGCCATGTTATCATGTTCTTATAAGTTATGCGAATTGTAATTAAACTTATGATTACTTCAAGTACATCTTGGGACTAGACTTTGCACCGAAATAAGGCTTAAGGTGGGAGCTCGATCCAATGGATTCATATATATAGTCTTGGCCTCTTAACTATGTGCCACCAAACGTTTATATTATTTCCAAAAATGGGCTTTTACTAGTAGATCCATCTCCACTTTGCGAAGTCAAGTATGGTTTACCTTGCAAGCAAACCACTCCTTTATTCGATGTGTAGTGAACATCGGGATTCCAAGTAGTAGCACACATGGTCATATATGTCGATTAGAGTATCCTCCCACATATGTATGATATATTATGCAAGTTTGATTACCTTCAAACATGTTTTATTTGAAACATTGATTATACATGTCATATTGAACTTATGTCTATTGATTATGATTATGCATCTTGATTATTATGGCTTATGTCCCTTGTTGTATCACAGCCCATATACTTAGTATATTTCATGCAGTAATGTATACTTTTACCTACATGACCTCACCATGTAGGGACCGTAGCTTCTATTAATCCTCCTCCTGCATGTGATTAGCCTGATCATTGAAGATTGCTATTGTTGAGTCCTACACCTCGGGGACAACATGCACTTTACTTGAATGCCTCTGTTAAGACTTATCTATTTAGACTTCCTTTTTCTTTTGAGGGTGGGCCCAGGAGATATCTTTGTCTCTTTTCCACTCATTAGCATGTACACATCATGTACAGCCTATTTTAAGTCCATAACAGCCTTACAACAGCCCACAAAGCACAACACAT
>JAABOM020060746.1:0-11619 GCA_011800125.2 Solanum clarkiae
ATACTAAAACCAACATTTCAAAACTAAATATCCAAAAAAAAGTAAAAACAACATTCAACACAAAACATTTAAAACATCCAAAACCAAAATAAATAAAATATTATCTAACAAAAAAGAACAAAGTATCCATAAATAGAAAGCAAGGGCTGGGGTCAAAATAGTGAACATCATGGTCTCAAGCACCGACATCTATCTGGTTAGTAGGGTCCTAAGCTATGGCCTCCTCCTCAGTAGTCTAGGCTACAACTGCATGTGAGCTACCCTCTCTATGTGTAGTCCGCTACTCCCTCTCTCTCTGTATAGCTTCCATAAGCGGTGACTCCTGCACCACCTCCTTTGGTATGGGCTCCTCCTCTGGTGTTGCTATCTCATCAGGTCTAGGCCTCTTCTGGCTTATCACTGGGTCGTCAATCTTGAGGGGCCTCTTCCCGTGGGCATGCGGGTGGTCAACCAGCTAGTCAACAACCTCATCACCTGTCGGTGTCACCTCCTAGACTGCAATAGGGGCTACTAACATCTGCAACAAGTCATACTTGAACTTGGCCAACTCCTTTGTCACTGCACTCATGTCAGCAGGTCGAGCACCCTTAAGCCTCCTTTAGACTCTCTCCTCGAAGGCATCTACTCGGGCATCCACCGCTCTAACCCTTTGATCTATCAAATCACAGGCAATTGCCTTTGCCCTCTCCTCTGAGTGCTGTACAGTCTGTCGAACCCACAATCTGATCTGACCCACTAAAGTTTGCAGCCTAAACACCACTATGGCCACCCTGCGCACCATTGCCTGAAAAGCAATAGCAGAGATGAGAGAATCAACCTACACAGTAGATGATGCTGGTGCGGGAGTATCGGAAAATGGTGTCAACTCGATCTCAATAGCCAGGGAAGGCTCTGCAGTAGCTGGAGTAGTACCAGTGGTGACTAAAGTCAACTCCTGAATTTGAGGCTCAACCGGGAACAAATCTGCGATGGGCGAAGAAGCTGCTCTCTGTAGGTCTACTGGGTTCTCATCAACCTTGATCAGGCTAGGATCCATGGTGTGCTGGCCTCTACATGCAGATCCCTATGGGGGTTGACACGAATACTTGCTGCACTGCATAAATGGTGGATCAAAACAGGGAACGACAGTAAGGTGTTCGTCCTGACGGCGGACTAGTGAATTGCTTAGAGATAATTCAGGCCCAATCAATCTCATAGCCAGCTAGGATTCTGGCTAATAGCACGACTTGCTCCAGGGTGATCACATTATCCATGAAAGTGGGCCGGATATGCCAATAGGTAATCAACCACCAAAACTTGACCCGAAAAGAGAGATGAGCTTTCATTATCAGATTAGCGTAGTCTGTGACCCATGTTCGCTCGAAACCCTCTTTGCATATTTGGCTGGCAATGAACTGCACCAACTCAATTTTGACCCCAACGTCTTTCTCATTCACCACTTTTCTCATTTTGGAAATTCAACCATCATACTCTGTGGTGGAATGAGGCACTCTGTAGTTGGGTCCAAAATGAACCCGTCGGATTGTCTTCTTCGAAATGTCAAATCTCTGACCCTTGACCGAAACCACTCGTAATCTAGGATGCTCAATAGCCTTCTTGTTCTTTAGCAGGCCTCGGAGAAGTGTGGCAAGGTAGGCTGCATAAAACTCATGGATTAAGTAATAGGCGTACTTGGCCAACCATTGTGTAGTCCATCATAGTTCATGTCTATCTATCTCAGCATCTAACCGATACTCTATCCAATCCGGAGTCATTAAACCTAGACTCCTTATGAAACTACCTGATAGGTTTGCCCTGTCCTTTCGGCTCTAACCCCTTATCGTAGATCGCTTTCATCCCTAAAAAACACCATCTTGGGTCAGCCGGTGGCTATGATTCTATTTCCTATTGTGGAGCCTGTGACCCCTCCTCCGATTCTATCTCAATATGTATAGGAGTCATTTGTGGTGAGCCACTATCAGACCCATCTCCATTACCCTCTTCTTTAGACTGGGAGGAACTGCTGACTACCATCGGAGCCTGTGCTGTACGAGCTCGAGTTTGAGGTACATTAGCCTCAGGGGCTATTCTAACCCTGTGAACTTCCACAGACCCCTCGGATTGCTCAATCTCGGAGGAGTCGTCAACCAACCTCCTTTGAAACATCTTGATAGCTCGTTTATCCTTTGGAGGCATTCTTCCTGCAAACCAACCATATATTAACATATGAGTATCAAAATGTTTGATTCAGCATCGATCACAAGACAAAGAACACAAAAGCTAATAAAACTTAAGCATTAAAATCAGAAAATTTTCACTGATGCAGATGCTGGGTGCGCAGGTACGAGTCACAAATATGACTCGTAAGATGACCTATGAGTCGTATTATGGGGTCGTACCTCATTCCAGAGGCATTTTGAAACTTCAGTCAGAACTACGAGACCCCCACTATGAGTCATAGTAGATACTATGAGTCGTAGGCGGGTCTCGTATAAGAAGTGTGGAGGAACCACAGCTGACGGGTGCCTGCTACGAAGGGCCACTATGACTCATAGGGGGTTTTACGACTCATATGGGGACCTCGTAGCAGAAAATAGAAGGCACCTGTAGAGCCTGTAATAATCTCACAAGAACCCCAAACAATTCAATCAAATGGCAATTATAGGTAACATATAGGAGCAACACATCCTTCACAACACAATTATACCCAATATGAAACATGACAACATACACAACCATTGTTTCAAAAGCAAACTTAGATCCAAATTGCATTCAAGTTAACCCAGAGAACACTCCACCTCCAAACTCATACTCATCACAATATCACAAACCCACAGAGATTCAATGAGAGTTCAATATACTAACATATAGGGCAAACGCGAATTTCACATTAAACCAAACACCCATATCATAAATTTCAATTCCTACGTGGTTGCGAAAATTTCTTACTAAACAAGCACACCTTAAACCCACATGACCAATATGCCAATACTATGACTACCCAACAAGACCCTAAACATATTTTCAAATTACACTAGGGAGTTCAAACAATCTAAACCCTAATTTTCATACTTCAACACAGTAATCATCTCATGGTTAACGAACATCATGATCAAATGAGCACACAATCTTCTATTAAGCAACAAAATTCATCACAAGAGTGCACTAAAATTAATCATGAGAGACTTACCAAGTGATAGAATTATCAAACCAAATGCAATGAAGAAGGAAAAAGATGCCGAAAACCCTAGAAGAATAGTATCCCCAGAATACTTGCCCAAAAATGATGTGGATAGTCGGGATGGTGGTCAAAACAGTGAAGGAAGAAGGGGGTTTGGGAAAGGAATTTAATGTTAGGGGTCAAAATTTATATTGACCCCTTAAATATTAAACCGGGTCAACAATTTAAAAAGTTATGTATTGGGACTATAACACCCCATCTATGAGTCATAAGGGCTCTTACGACTTGTAGGTCCTAGTCTTGTAAGACCTTAATACTTAGAAAAATCTGGATCCATACCTAGGCACTAAAAACCCCACTTACGACTCGTAGGGGATCCTACAAATTGTAAGGTTGGCTCGGAGTGAGTGTGCCAATCTTTACTCTTTACTGTTTCCCCTTGTGAGGCATGACTACAAGTCGTGGTATGCTCCTAAGACTCGTAGTCCTGCTCGTAGGGGTTGCTCCCAGCGCAATTTGTTTTCTCCCACCTATAGATCTTTCTTTCTATCTGCAATCCTAGCCTCAAAATGCACCAATCTTCAAATCACCACATCTGAATCAATGTCTATAAAACAAGACAAACATCAAATTTTCTACCTAAGAATTCAAATAACCAAAATAAACTTAGAAACAAGTCAAAAACATCAAAGATACTTGGGTTGTCTCCCAAGAAGCACCTTTTTTAATGTTGCTACTTGACTTTGTTATTATCCAACATCAAAATATTTCAATGGCTCAAACATCGCTCTTTAACTCATCCAAATGTTTCATCGATTGGCGAATGTCAAAACAACCTCTGCATTATTGACCCTGAATCAAAGCTGACCCGAATCCATATCCACCAAGCTTTCCAGTTGCTAGAAATGGTCTAACCAAAATATTAGGCACCTTGAAATTAACCTCACAATCAAGGATCATAATGTCCGCTGGAAAGATGAATTTATTAACCTTTACAAGCACATCAAAAAGTATTCCTTTTAGCTATTTAATAGTTTGATTCGCCATGAGAAACCACATTATTATAAGAGAAGGGATGCTAAGATCAAACCTTTTGAACATGGTAAGCGGCATTAGATTAATACTTGCTCTAATGCTCACAATGTTCTTGCAAATTTAACACCACTAATGGTGCAAGGGATGATGAATGCACCGGGGTCCTCTTGTTTTTGAACAAGGCATTTGGTCATAATCGCACTACATTGTTGGAGTTCTTGTGAGAGATCATAACTCAACTTGCGCTTCTTTGTCACCAAATCTTTCATATATTTGGTGTATCCGGGCATCTTCTCCAAAGCTTTTAAAAGGGGAATGTTGATGGATAGTTGCTTCAACATCGAGAGGAAGTGTTTGAATTTGCCCTCCTCTTATATTTTCATAAGACTTTGAGGGAGAGAAGGAGGAGGTTTTAGAATCATATTTGTTTTTTCATGCTCTCTCACTTCTTCTCTTTGCATCCTAACATTCTCCAAACTTTCTCTCGTAACCGCAACTTCACTACCAATACCGTTCTCACGAGCTTCATCCTCAATCACCAGCATAGGGGGATCTATGGTGCTTTTACCCCTCCTAGTCATGACCTCCATGCAATGCCCAACATTTTTTGGATTTTGAACCATATTGTTTAGGAAGGTGCCCTTTTGACTTTGGTTTAATTGTGAAGAAACTTGCCCAAATTGTTGTTCCAATTGTGTAATCTCCATGGAGTAAGGGTCTATCTTTTGGTTTATGCTTGAAATGTCCAACTTCATTCTTTTTAAGGTCTTATCTTGGTGGTCTTCTCTTTTCAACAACTTGTAAAACATCTCTTCAAACCTCGAAGTACTTTGCATGACATCATAGTTGTGGGGCAGCACATAAGGACCATTTCTATAGCCATCTCTTCTACCCCATTTGGCCTTTGACACTCTATCTCTTTCATAGTAACCACCTTTGTTATCTCTATAAGCACCATTGTGATTGTAGTTTTGACCTTGTTTCCCAGAACCTTGCCTCCAATAGTCTGAGTTTGACCTTTGGGGGTTATTCCAGAAACCCGCCGCTTGGTTGCTTACGAAACAAGTATCTATATCAAAGATTGGATCTTCATGCATAGGAGCCTTAAGAGGCTGGTGGGTTACCGCTTGAACACTCGCTTGGTTTTGGTTTAAAACCAAGTCCATACTTGTGTGAAGTTGAGCAAGTTGTTCCATGATCTCCTCGTTGACTTTTGCTTGCTCATTGTTGGTGTTGACTACACAAGAATCCTTCATTGCACCTCGCTCTTTTTGATCCCATGCTCTATTGGTTTTAACTATTTGCTTCATTCTTACGACTATCAATGCAAAAGGTTGGTCAAAAAACATGACTCCCATGGTTTTGTTGGCACAAGCTTGACTATTCTCATCAAGCGCCTGATAGAAAATCTCAACCAAGGCATCATCAAAAATCTTATGATCAGGGAGCATCATTAAGCATTCGATGAATCTCTCTCATGTGGTAAATAGAGTCACCCGACAATTGCTCAAACTTGTTTATTTGATCTTTGAGCTTAAACTTCTTTGATCTTGGGAAATATCTCTCTAGAAACAATCTCTGAAGCTCTGCCCAACTTGTTATTGTACCTGAAGGAAGCTCAGACAACCACACAGCTGCATTACCAGTTAGTGACAATGGAAACACTCGCAAACCAACTGCATCAAGAGAAAGATTTTGTGTCCCTATGACACTCTTGCAAATGAAGACAACATTATGGAGGTGACGATGGGGATCCTCTAATGGTAGCTCTGTGAACAACCCACAGTTGTGGTGGAGCATTTAAAGTAATCCACTTGATACTGTGAACTCAGCATCTATCGATAATGGAGGCAATACTATAGCATCGGTAACATCCATGGCCATAGGGTTCAAATGATACTGATTCCGTCTGTAAGCATTCTCATTGAAGTCCCTAAGTTGTGGCCTGTTGTCCCTTGGTGATAGATTCTCCTCTCTTCCCATATCATGATCATTCATGTTTATCTCTTCCTTAACCGTAGTGTCCTCATTCACTTGAGCCATTCTTCTAAAGAGTAAATGGATCTCCAAATTGATCAGAGCTAAGGGATTGCCTTGGCTCCTTGTGTTGGGCTACAACCTAGTACACCCTGCAAATGAAATTAAACAACAACACAAAAATAAAAGTAAAATATAAGAGAATCCAGAAATTAATACTTTAACTAATAGTGAAATCATATCAAAACATAGCTGTATTCCCTGGCAACGGTGCCATAACTTTTGATGATGTTAACGCTCCATTAAGACGGCGATCGCTATCAGCGACTAACCTAATCGAAGGTTAAGGTCGAATCCATAGGGAATATGGGGCTTGATACTAGAGATCTGCTATCAATCATTTCAAGCATCAATAACTAAAATTCTCTAAACAAGGGGGGGGGGAGGTTGCAATTTGAGAATAAAAATAAAAGTAAACACTATACTAACTATGTAAGAAATCACTCAAATTTAGGGACAACATGGGAATTGTGTTCCCCATAGTTCGTTGACTCAATTACCCTGAACAACATAAATCTAATTGGGAATTCGCATACAGGATGGTAACTTTGGTTCTTCCAGCACTCTTGAGAAGATCAAGGTCGAATTTTACCATGGCGCTTGGTCGGCAACCGTGGTATGCCGACTAACCTTTACTTAATGTCCCAATCAATCGAATCCTGTCATCTACTTCCCTTTTCCTATTCTTCACTGCCTTGGTTAGGATCGTGATAGTAGCCGAGTTTGGTGTTGGCCACCACCAAACATCAATCAAAATAAAGGAAAATAGACAATACATCCCAAACCCTAATCATAGAAATGCACAAAGCCCCTAGGTTGTTTTAAGTCAACTACTCATGGTTCCAACAACCCCAAGTTGTGGGTGCTTAGCTACTCATGGCTAAGGCAAAACCAACAATAGTGCAAATAAATGACATAGTGGAGAGTTTACCCAAAGCAATGAAGAATAATAGCACCACAAGTTGCAAACCACAAGCTTTGATGAATAGAGAATGAATATAATGTCAGCCTTGCAATCCCCAAAAGTGGGTTTTCCAATTACGAATTGAAATCTATACTAAATCCTAAAAATATTCTAGAGAGAATATTCAAAGTGGTGTCTTCAGATTCAAGTTTGGTCTCCCACAATAAATCCTATCATAAAGTATTTATAGTATTTATAAATTAAACCCTAAAATATAAACAAAAATACAGCTGACAGCAAGTACGTCACATAGAAAACGACTCGTAGTTTGACCTACGAGTCATAATCGGGGTCTCGTATCAAGCACTTTGCATTTTGGACTTGGCTGTTATGACCCACTGGTATGACTCATTACTTGGGCTATGACTCGTATGCTCCTCTCATAGTCTAGGCCTTTAGTTCTTGGTCCAAAATTTAGCTCTCTATTTCTTGCTACGAACCCACCTATGGGAGTCGTAGGGAGACCTATGACTCATAGAGTGGCCTCATAGAGCTGACCTCCACTTAGTAGATTTCAGATTTTTTCCCTCTATTTCTTGCTACGAGATCACCCTACGACTCGTAGCTTGGGCTACAACTCGTAGGAAGGCTCGTATGTCCTGCACTTTAGGAAAATCTGCAACTTTCTCACAAAATCATGCCAACCTACCTTTTCTGCAATAACAACACAAAAACACATAAAATTCATAAAATGTCACATTAAGAATTCACAAAATCCCTTGTTTTAGGCATAAAATGTGTTGTATTTTAACATTACATCACTCTATACAGTGCCCAGACTTGAGGGCCCCAACATCAACAATTAGCGTTTTGTTAGCCAATGCCTTCCTAGCCCTGTCCTCTTCATCTCTCAGGTACTTAGCGTCAACCCACCTAATGTCAGTGGATGTCAAAGGAGTCACTTCAACATCAGTTTTTTCATTTTTCGGGACTCTGGCCCTTCTGCACAATGCTGTGATAAGGCTGGGAAAAGCTAGTGAGGTCTGGATTTGCTTTGCCCTCGTGAGGCTTTCATAATGTATTTATAAATTAAACCCTAAAATTTAAACAGAAAAGACAGCTGACAGTAAGTACGTCACATAGATAACGACTCGTAGTTTGACCTACGAGTCATAATCAGGGTCTTGTATCAAGCACTTTGCATTTTGGACTTGACTATTACAACCCACTGGTATGAGTCATTGCTTGGGATATGACTCGTATGCTCCTCTTATAGTCTAGGCCATTAGTTCTTGGTCCAAAATTTAGCTCTCTATTTCTTGCTATGAACCTACCTATGGGAGTCGTAGGGAGAACTATGACTCATAGAGTGGCCTCGTAGGGCTGACCTCCACTTAGTAGATTTCAAATTTTTGCCCTCTATTTCTTGCTACGAGATCACCCTATGACTCGTAGCTTGGGCTACAACTCATAGGAAGGCTCGTATATCCTGCACTTTACCAAATCTGCAACTTTCTCACAAAATTATGCCAACCTACCTTTTCTACAATAACAACACAAAAACACATAAAATTCATAAAATGTCACATTAAGAATTCACAAAATCCTTTGTTTTAGGCATAAAATGTGTTGTATTTTGACATCACATCACTCTACAGTTCTAGACTCGAGGGCCCAACATCAACAATCAGCGTTTTGTCAGCCAGCGTCTTCCTAGCCCTGTCCTTTTAATCTCTCAGGTACTTAGCTTCAATGCACCTAATGTCAGTGGATGTCGAAGGAGTCACTTCAACATCAGTCTTTTCATTTCTCGAGACTCTGGCCCTTCTGCACAATGCTGTGATAAGGCTGGGAAAAGCTAGTGAGGTCTTGATTTGCTTTGCCCTCATGAGGCTTTCAGGACAAATGATAGCACCAAGATTCATCCTCTTGTGATCCATGATACTCCCAACTAGTGTTGCCTTAGCCTATTAAAGCACCGATTCATTTTGTAACGACATCAAGTTGCTGCTGATAAACCCAAACTAGAATCTTTTCGAGATATTCATCTCTTTCTTTTCAATAATAGCTCTCTCCTCTTACAGTAAGGGAACTGGAATCCCAATCGTTGGAGCCAACCATACCTTCATATCATCAAACGTTTGCATATTCATCATCTCTTCTATTTTATATTTATCCATGTTCATGCATACTAGGATATCATTGATTTTAGTTTGACTGCATGGGATTCGCATACCCTATACTTTCATAGCATCAAAGGGTTTGAGAAACAACTTTACCCTGCTCTTGTTCTTTGGAATGTCCTTGTCATAGGCCTCATAACACTCTTAGACCAGGGCAAGCACGTATGGATCCTGAGGTTTAGTGAACAATTGGAAATTGTGGAATTTAAGGGTCTCCAAGACCTCTTGATATCTATCAATAACCCCATCAGTGGACAACTGTTTCTCCTCCAAAATTGTTCGCTATCCTACTACTCTGAGTCTGTTCAAGTGTCGGGGCTATTAGTTCCAAAATCCTTTGGGATGTCTGGAGTAGAAGATCATGAATGGCTTTCGACCTACCCTCACCCTGGTGCCATTTTAGACTAGGCTCCAAAGTAGGATTTTTGGAAATTCTAGGTCTCTCCTGCTCCTCCTCTGAGCTGGTCCAATTTATATTGAGTTGTGCATCCTCATCACTGATAGCTTCTTGCTACTCAACTACTTTTCTTTTTCCCTTACCTCGCACCTCTTTTTTGAGGTCCCTCGGATCTTTTTTCTGCTCTATCAAGAGCTATGACAACCCCCTAGCTGCTCTAGATCCACCACACGTGACTTGTTCCTTAGGTTTACCCATTCCTGCACCATAGTGATCTCCAAACACTTGTTAGAGGTATTAGTAAGACAATCAAGCACAAGAATTTATAATATGATAAAAATTCAGAATAGATAGGTCAATTAGACCATGGATCATGCTCAATGAATCACCGAGTTGACTCGAGGGTCAAATAGACCATTTCCATTTTACACAGATTTTAGACTTAGGGTCACTGCTACGTTCAGCGATACTCATGCTCATTCCGTGATACACTGAATTAATTTGGCGACGTAAATGGTTCATCGCCAAAAGTTGCAGCGGTCCCTCACAAAGATTAGCTAATTAAGGCGGTGTACGACACTTGGGTGCATCTCCGAGTGTAGTTAGGCGATCAAAATGACCATCGCCTGTTGTGACTGGCAAGTCCCTTTGATCCATACACTAGCACTTCAACAATTTTCACAGATCACATGGATGAGAGTCATATACTAACCCACAACAACATATCAATGCATCCTTCGTTATTGATTATCACTATCATATGGTCTCAATAGTTATACACTCGAACAAATGATGACTTACCCTTAAGAATGACACCACCTAATCTATCTTAGGGAAAGTTTAATCACTTAAAGGAGATCAAAGGTTACTCAGACTTCACCCGTAGCTTATAGAAGCAATCAATCCAACAAGCAAGCATTTTTCAAGAACACATTCATATGATCATGGCATGGCTTCAATTTAACACATTCAAGCATTGTAACAAGCATAAAATTAGGGAAAAACCCACAAACAATCCACCATTGAGCAAGAAATCCATTAGTCATGAAGCTAATATCATCACTTGGACCTAGGACCTAGACGTGACATGGTGAACGGGAACCCAAGAGTCCCAAAATAAGCCTCAAGATACCAAAACTCTCATCATCGGTCCGGGGGCGTATGCAAGTAAACACATAGTTCTACGGGACGCGAAAGTAGGACTCACTCTATGGGGCAATCTGGTACTTAGGATCTTTCCATCAAAACATATAGACAAGCCATAAATCACATAACCAACTCACATAACAATAATCAAAGATAGCCAATCCATAACATAGACTTTAACCATGACACATAGCGTAAAACATAAGGAGATTTACAAGATGTCTAACGATGCCTCTAGTCATAAGACAGGATAGGGGCCGAGACATTTCCGGGGATCACCCTCAAAGTAAGTAAAATAGATAAAAATATCCTAGGTAGAAGGATGGTGATTGATCATTGGAAGATAGGACTTACCACTACAATCAATCTTGAGATCCGAGCTAGGTGTCGTATGGTGGATGATCAAAGTCCTAGGTCCCTACATGGTAATATCATTTAGGCAAAAGTATGCATTAGTACGTTTGAATGTACTAAGTATACGGGTCCAATGTATGTAAATCACCAAACCTGTATTTCAATATTAGATGACAAGGGCACATAATATAGAAATAATCATATATCAAAGGAGAGTATCTAACAATATGCTGTGAAATAAATGATGCATGAAAGACAATGCTCACATATAGAGCGGATTGGACCTCAACCGTCATGAGTAAGATCAAGCAAGCTATTACTTGGAATTTCGATAAAATCCCCTGATCGGTAAAAAGGTGGACTACTTGCCAAGGGTAAACCATACTTCACTTTATGGGAACCC
>JAABOM020060747.1:0-11619 GCA_011800125.2 Solanum clarkiae
CTCCTCCTCCTCCTTCTTCTTCTTCTTCTTCGAGGCAATCTCCTACAAGTCCGTGACAAAGCAATTGGTAGCTGAGTTTGTGCGCAATAATTTGATATGCCGATTTGGAATACCAGATTCTATTATCACCAATAACGGAGCAAATCTCAATAATAACTTGATGAAAGAGATATATGGGCAATTCCAGATTAATCATCGAAACTCAACAGCATATCGTCCATAAATAAATGCAGCTATAGAGGCCGCCAACAAAAACATCAAGAAGATCCTAAGAAAAATGATCGACAGACACTGAGAATGGCATGAAATGCTACCTTATGCCTTATTTGGATACCGCACGACAGTAAGAACATCCATTGGGGCAACCCCTCACCTGTTGGTATATGGAACGGAAGCGGTAATACTAGCTAAAGTGGAAATACCATCATTGAGAGTTATACAAGAAGCCGAGTTGAGTGGTGCCGATTGGGTTCGCAATCGGATCGAGCACTTGGCCTTAGTCGACGAAAAGAGGATGACGGCCGTTTGCCATGGTCAGTTATATCAACAGAGGATGATTCGTTCCTTTAATAAGAAAGTCAGGACTCGAATGTTCAAGGTGAGACAATTGGTGCTCAAAAGTATCTTTCCCAGTCAAGATGAATACAAAGGAAAGTTTGCACCAAATTGGCAAGGCCCGTACATGGTTCGCAGAGTGCTACCTGGAGGAGCACTAATCTTTTCGGAAATAGATGGTCAGGAGTGGCCAAGACCAATCAATTCAGATGCAGTCAAAAGATATTACGTTTGAAGATTTAGAGTTCACCTTTACATTTTTCCCTTTACAATTTAGCATCTTATTTCATTCTTTCCCCTATGTAATGAACTACATTTGACCTGAATTCTCAAGAATGAGATACGTAGGCTTCGGTCATCCCTTTATACCCTTATTTATTCCTGTTACTATTTGGAACTATGTTTGATCTGATTCCTCACTCAACGGGATACGTAGGCACCATAACGGCTCGGTCATACTTCTATAAAGGAAACTGGACAAAATTTTTGAGAGGAACTCAAAAATTCTGAACAAAAATGTCTTCTACAATGAATCGAGGTTTAGAGCACAGGAAAGCTTCAACTAGGATAGAATTTTTGAGAAAGATCTCAAAAAATTCTTGAGATGCTTCGCAACGCATAAAGGAATTTAGGTCAAAGACCAAATTCGTTCATCTAAGCTTTACGTGACATGACATTTGGCAATTTCCCAATAACCTTTTTCTAAATATGTTATTTATAATATATCAAATATTTTGTCAAAATGTATCTCTTATACCTTTTGTCTACCAAAAGTGGGAGATCAAAGCGGTTCATCGGAGATGAGACGAGGAGAACAAAACCAAAGAATCAACACAGATCAGTTCATTTTGAAACTAAGAAATTTTCTTTGACTGTAGGAAAAATCTTTGCAGGCTTTGTTTATAATCAAGATAAACGGTTTTGTCTCACTTAACCCAGTGAACCATTACATTTCATTTTCAACTGCCGAGAAGGCATTGCATCTTCAACTGCCAAGAGGGCCATTTTACCATTGGTCAAGAAGGCCATTCCATCATTCATTGCCAAGAGGGTCATTTTCTTTCATCATTCGCCAAAAAAGCTACTTTATTTTATCGCCGAGAAGGTGTTGCATCTTCAACTGCTGAGAAGGCATTGCATCTTCAACTGCCAAGAGGGTCATTTCACTATTTGCCAAGAGGGCCATTTTTCTTTCATCATTCGCCAAGAGGGCCATTTTATTTTCAAATCACCAAGAGGGCCATTCTATTCCCAAAGTTGACGAGAAGGCCAATTCATCGTTCATCGCCAAGAAGGCTACTTTATTTTATCACCGAGAAGGCGTTGCATCTTCAACTGCTGAGAAAGGCATTTCATCATTCAAGCCAAGAGGGCCATTTTATTTTTAAGTCGCCAAGAGGGTCATTTTTCCAAGTTGCCAAAAGGGCGATTTCATTCATTTGCCAAGAGGGCCATTCCATCATTCATCGCCAAGAAGGCCATTTCATTTCATTGCTGAAAAGGCATTACCTCTTCAATCACCAAAAGGACCATTTCACCATATGCCAAGAAGGCCATTTCATCATTCATTGCCAAGAGGGTCATTTTTCTTTCATCATTCACTAAGAGGGCCATTTTATTTCCAAGTCGCTAAGAGGGTCATTTTATTTTCAAGTTGCCAAGAGGGCCATTTCATTCATTTGCCAAGAGGGCCATTCCATCATTCATCGCCAAGAGGGTCATTTCATCATTCATCGCCAAGAAGGCCATTTCATTTCATTGCCGAAAAGGCATTACCTCTTCAATCGCCAAAAGGGACATGTCATCATCAATCGCCAAGAGGGCCATTTCATGTACTTATGCAACATGGTAAGGCGATAGCTTATGTATCAAGGCAATTAAGGATATATGAGCGTAATTACCCAACTCATGATCTTGAGTTAGCGATGGTGGTGTTTGCCTTAAAGATTTGGAGGCATTATTTGTGTGGGGTGCATGTTGATGTTTTCATCTACCACAAGAGTTTGCAATATGTGTTCACTCAAAGGGATCTTAACTTGAGGTAAAGGAGATGATTGGAACTCCTTAAGGACTATGACTTGAGTGTGTAATATCATCCCGGCAAAGCAAATGTTATAGCCGATGCTCTTATTAGGCTATCTACGGGAAGTGTAGCTCATGTTGATGAAGGGAAAAAATAGTTGTCAAATGATGTTCACCATTTGGCAAGATCAGGTATTAGGTTGGCCAACTTTAATAATGGTGGTATTCATGTTTAGAATGGTGTCGAATCTTCTATCGTGGCTGATGTTAAGGCTAAGAAAGATTTAGTTCGTCATTGGTTGAGTTGAAGAAGTTGGTTGCCGAAAAGAAGATAGGAGTTTTCTCCCAAGGGGGAGATAGTGTACTCTATATCAAGATTGGTTAAGTGTTCCAGATGTGGATGATCTTAGAAGGGTGATCATGAGTGAAGCCCATAACTCTCATTATTCTATTCACCCAGGATCTACTAAGATGTTTCGAGATTTGACGAAATTGTGTTGGCGGCATGGTATGAAGGAAGACATAGCCAAGTTCATATCTGAATGCCCTAATTATCAACAAGTGAAAGTAGAGCACCAAAGACTTAGTGGTTTGACTCAAGTTATTGAAATTCCTACTTAGAAGTGGAAAGATGTCAACATGGATTTTGTGATTGGTTTGCCTCGGGCCTGAAAGCAATTTGATTCAATTTGGGTTACTGTTGATTGAATAACTATGAAGGCTCATTTTTCTACCGATCAAGACTATGTTAGTGCCGAAGATTATACGAGGTTATATATCCAAGAGTTGGTAAGGTTGCATGGTGTGCATAGGTCTATCATATCGGATCATGATACCAATTTACTTCACACATTTGGAGATTGTTTCAAAGAGGTCTTGTTACTAAGGTGAAGTAGAGTATTCATCCTCAAACTGATGGACAGGTCGAGAGGACAATTCAGAACTTGGAGGACATGTTGACGGCTTGTGTTTTGGATTTCAAAGGTAGTTGTTACGTTCATGTTCCACTTATTGAGTTCACTTATTATAATAGCTTTCATGCTAGCATTAGTATGACACTGTTTAAATATTTGTACAGTAGGAGATGTCGATCTCCTGTGGATGGTTTGAGTTGGGAGAGATGGATTTGATTGGCCCGGGTTTGGTGTTCGAGGTTGTGGAGAAGGTGAAGTTGATCAGTGAGAGGTTGAAGATTGCCCAAAGTCACCAAAAGTCCTATTCGGATGTTAGAAAGAGGGATCTTGATTTCACATTGGTGATTAGATATATGTGAAGGTCTCACCTCTGAAGGATGTAATGCATTTTGGAAAGAAGGGAAAGTTGAGTCCCCAGTATGAGGTCCTTATGAGATTGTTGAGTGATTTAGGAATGTTACTTATAGGTTGGATTTGCCTCCGGATTTGGGTTTTATTCACCCGAGTTTTTCATATGTCTATGTTGAGATAGTTGGTTGGTGATCCTAGTACTATTGTGCCTTTGGAAGGTGCTGAGGTTGAGGAGAACTTGTCTTATAAGGAAGTTCTGGTTGAGATTTTGGATAGGCAAGTGAAGTGGCTTCACAATAAGGATGTGGCTTCATTTATGGTACTTTGGAGAAATCAACATGTGGAGAGTGTTACATGGGAGGCAGAGTTGGACATGATGAAATGATATCCCCATCTTTTCCAATCTACTCAAGCCTAAAGTATTAGGTTCTTTCTTTTCCAAGAGGTCCTAATTCTTTCACTCTTGAGTTTCATGGCATGAAATGCATATACGTAGACGAAAATGATTTTTTAAGATGTTTTGAATGATTTGCATATGTTTTTATATAAATTTTACTGACTTTATGATTTTCAAGTGGTGAAAAATGCATTGTATCTTACGTTCATGTTCTAAGTCAAGCCTTTCAACCTTTGTTCTAGCACATTCAAGGACGAATATTCCCAAGGGGGAGATGATGTAAGGACCTGAATGCTCTACGACCTTAATGGAGCTTGGAAATTTGGTTCCGAAAAGTTTTGGACCAAAGAAATGCTCCGTGGTAGCCTACGCGGTCCATGTGAGGCTATACGAACTGTCATGACCCAAGCGTAAAACCTATACATGACACGGCGAATGGGGAATCCGAGGGGACAGCAAATAAGCCTTTTAACATATCATTCATATATCCTCGGTCACAGAAGCAAAATAAGTATCAATAAGATATAATTTGAAAGGGAAACTGGACTAAGGGAAGTCCTTGATATTCATAAAAAGCATAAAAGAGTCAAGCTCATAACATAACATAACATAGTATAATATCAAATACACCTCTAACTTAGAATGGGACAGGGTCTAAGACACTTCCTGAGCTCACCCTCATAATAACAAGTGTTCAACATAAAGAAGTCTCAACATAACAAGAGTAACATAGATAGTGTCCTCGGACTTGAGGACTCATCAATGCTTTTCTTCGAAGTACCGAACTAGCCACGTGGAGGATGATCGAAAGGAGCTCTGTTCCCTACATGGTAATATCATGTAGGCATAGAGTATGCGTTAGTACATTTGAATGTATTAAGTATGCGGGATGCAATGCAAAAAAGACGTAGCCAATATATTCAAAATACATAATCGTAAGCAACGGAAATATAGTCTAAATATGACATGCATGATCAATGCTTGTAATAAAATGTGCTTATCAATCATTCGACTTGCATAATATAACCTATGTATGTGGGAAGTGACCTCAACCGACAAGACCAAGTAGCTACAACTTAGACTCCGAGGCCTGACACCCCCTTAGTTCAGGTGACCGGACATGACACCCCTGGCGAAGTGTAGTTTACTCGCCAAGGCAAACCAAAAATGATAACATGAACTAGATGGATCCACTCGTATAGCAAGGGTAATAATCATAATCCTATGGAAGCACATAGTTTTAGAGACTAAAGACTTTATATAATGACACCCTGAGTCGAGCCCCCATCTTAAGCCTCAATCAGTGCTAAGTCAAATTCCACGGAATACTTGAAATAATCATACTTTAATCATAACATGAATAGCTTGTAAAAACGTGACTTGAGTAGCTTATAAAGATTTTTGACCTCTAATAGTGAGCCTGACTTGAATCATGAGAGTAGATTATAATCATACATGAACCTTTACTTTAACATGAATGGCTGACAAGAGATAAAAATCTTGAAATAAGGCTTAACTTGATATTTTTAAGATCATAGATACTTTTCACGAATCCAATACATGCTTGAAAACCCTTAATCATCATGAAGTCACTTGACTTGTAAATCATGTAATAGATCATCAATAACTTGAGAATTCTTGTCATGTCATATTATAAAACACGTAGTGGATTCATGATAATTGTTCAAAATAATGCAATTTAAGAGTAAAATAAGATGAGTAAATGCAAATCAACCCACCAACATTGTAGTAAAACCCTCATGTAGGGTACCTTCAAATCCATCACAAAAGCTCATAATAGTTCATAGTTTCATAATTCAAAGTATGCAATAGTTTTAATAGACAAAGTCAATTCATGGAATAAGCTTGAAATCGATATTCATGCATAATCAATCAATACTTAATAGAACACCAACATAATTTATGCTCATAATTCATAATGCGAGATACCCATAGGTAATACAACTTGAATCATGCAATTTTCACAAAAGGAGAAGGTTGGGCTCCATGGGTTAAAGGACTCATGGATGAACACCCGCATACCTTAAACCTTGAATTTATTGAAATGAATTTGAAGTAGACTTAAAACTTGAAATGAGTCCTTGAGTTCAAAAATTGAGTTTGAAATCCTTATATTTGAATGAGAGAATCGATAGAGTCTTGAAGAGGTTTTAGAGAGGATTTTGTGAGTTATAGAGTTGAAAATGACTAAGTATGGGAGATTTCACATTTAAGTGAGCATGGGGCTATGACCCCGATGCCCTTGGGCGAAATAAGAAAACCAAGGAAAATATTGAACTGGACTGTGCCCCTAGCATGATGCGGACCAATCACGCCTGGCAAAATACACTACTCCCTGCCCTCGGGTGGTCGGGGCCAGGGCGCAGATAACCACTAGAAATCGTAAAATTAGCAAAAATTATTTTTTGCTATGAGTCTTATAAAATTCAGGGTATACCCATTTTCCATAAAATTTTTCCCTTGATCAAGAATATGAAGTCGAATTTTTGAAATCACGCACGGATTTTGCGATATACGAAAATTATGATTATGAGACATTCCAAAGCACATTAGGAGTGTTTCAATATCTCCCCCTTGAACGTGAATTTGTTACCATGAACATGAATGCATGCAATGACATGAGGGATAAAACTTAATACTTGATATCATAGATAAGACTTTAAGTTATTACCTTTGGCTTGAGTAGAGTGGAAGAGATGAGGGTATCGCTTTTTCATGCCTGCCTCGGCTTCCCATGTGGCACTTTCAACTTGTTGATTCCTCCAACGGACCTTGATGGATGCTACATCTTTGTTCCTCAACTCTTTACTTGTCTATCCGATATCTCCACCGGGACCTCCTCATAGGTCATATTATCTTCTACAACACCCATAACCTCTAAGGGCACTATAGCACTTGGGTCACCCACACACTTCCTCAACATAGACACATGGAAGACCGGATGAACCATATTCATCTCCATAGGCAACTCCAACTCATATGCAATCTTACCAACTCTCCTCAAAACTCTATAAAGACCCACAAACCTTGGGCTCAATTTCCCTTTCTTTCCAAATCGGACCACACCCTTCATGGGTGAGACTTTCAAGTAAAACCAATCACCAACTTTAAACTCAAGATCTCTCCTTCTCACATCAGAGTAGTACTTTTGTCTACTTTGGGTTGTCTTTAATCTATCTCTTATCAACCTCACCTTCTTCAAGGCTTTCATAACCAAATTCAGGCTTGACAAATCCATCTCCCCCACATCAAATCACTCAACCGGGGATCTACAATGCCTACAATATAAAGCTTCAAAGGGAGCCATGTCAATGCTTCAGTGATAACTAATGTTGTAAGCAAACTCAATAAGTGGGAGATGTTCAGCCTAACTACCCTTAAATTCCAAAACACAAGCTCTAAGTATATCTAAAAGAGTTTGGATAGTCCTTTTGGCCTGACCATCCGTTTGAGGATGAAAAGTCGTTCTAAGCTTGACCTTGGTACCAAGACCCCTTTGGAAGGACCTCCGAAAATGAGAAGTGAATTGAGCACCTCCATCCGAAATGATAGACAAGGGTACCCCATGCAATCTAACCAACTCATGAATATGCAATTTGGCATAATCTTTGGCACAATAAGTGGCTTTGACCGGTATAAAGTAGCTGACTTTGTCATCTATCCACAACAACCCAAATAAAGTCAAAGTGTTTCCTAGTCTTAGGCAACACAACTACAAAATCCATGTTGATCTCTTCCTATTTTCAAGTAGGAATTTCTATGTCTTGGGCTAGGCCACCTAGCCTTTGGTGTTCGGCTTTCACTTGTTGAAAATTGTGACAATCGGATACGAACTTGACAATATCCCTCTTCATGCCACTCCACTAATAAACCTCCCTCAAGTGTCTATACATCTTTATGGAACTGGGTGAATAGAATAAGATGAATTATGGGCCTCCTTCAAAATTAACTCTTTCAAGTTATCAACATTAGGCACACATAATCTGCCTTGGTACCTAAGGGCACCATCTCCCCCTTGGGAGAAAACGTCCACTTTACCATCCTTTACCAAGGCCTTCAACTCTAGCAAGGAGAGGTCATGATCTTGTTTTGACTTGACTTCATCAATCAAAGAAGATTTAGAACCATCAACAACCACTACACCACCATTTTCAACTTCATCCAACCTAACCCCCAACCTAGCCAACCGGTGAACTTCTCTACCCACTTCCTTGCCACTAACATCAATATGAGTTAGACTACCCATGGACACTCTACTTAGATCATCAGCCACAACATTGGCTTTGTCGGGATGATAATACACACTCATGTCATAATTTTTAATGAGCTCTGATGACCTTATTTGTCTCAAGTTAAGATTTTTTTTTGTGTGAACACA
Organism: Solanum clarkiae; assembly: GCA_011800125.2. Lineage (NCBI taxonomy): Eukaryota > Viridiplantae > Streptophyta > Magnoliopsida > Solanales > Solanaceae > Solanum > Solanum clarkiae. Next base: position 8,639 of record JAABOM020060747.1, read on the forward strand.
TATTGGAGACTTTTGTGGTTGGTAAACACATCAACATGAACACCATACAAGTAGTGACGCCAAATTTTCAAAGTAAACACCACGGCCGCCAATTCAAAATCATGGGTGGGATAATTCCGTTCATGCACCTTAAGTTGCCTAGAGACATATGCTATCACCTTGTCATTTTGCATCAAAACACATCCTAAACCAATTCTTGAGGCATTGTTAACTAAAATAATAATAACAATAATAATAGTATATAAATTTGTATTAAAAAAATAGAGTATTACCTTACTTGAGATATTACTTTACAGATGGAACTTGTGAATAGACCGAGATGTTAGTTACAAAATAAAAAAAAATTTAAAATAATGAAAATTAATTAGATCCAACTAACTAATCTGAGACCATAATATAATTTGAATGAAGCCAGTTAAGCTGACATAACAATTATGAAGGGAAAAAATATGAAACAAAGAAAGTGAACAATATAAGTAAACCTGGTAATCAAATTGATGTTTGGGAGAAAACGTAAAATAAGGAGATGCAAGCCGAATAATTGATTGTTGAATGATTGATGAATCAAAAGTTGAAATTGGAGCATTTTTTATAAGTAGAGAAGCCATAAATCAAAAACGACAGAAAATAATATTTTATTATATTTAGGACAAAATCTTTTATCATATGATTAGGATTAATGGTGAGGTTAGAAGAATTTTTATTGAAATATGGTAAACTTTTCAAATAATTAATACGTTCTACCTTTTTTCTAAAATTATTATTTTGAAAAAACCATTCTCCAATTTTCCCTTAAAAAAATAAAAAAAAAAAACTTAAACCAAAGACCATTAATATTTTTTCCTTTTTCCTTAAAGAACATTTTTCCTTTTTCCTTAAAATAAGGAAAAAACTTTTTTTTACAAAAACCATATGGCTATCACTTTTAAAAAAAAAAAATTATTTTGGTAATTATTTCTTCAAAGTTTCCATTAATTACTTTTTTTTCCTTAACTAAAATGGTAACTATTATTTGAAAGTTTTTTTGGACTATTTTAATTAAAAAAGGATTCTTTGTGTATGGATTTCATTATATAAAAAAAACTTTTCTATTTAATTTTATTATATTTAATATTATTATATGGTGAAAAGATGATTTTGTCTAAAGAGAAGTCTTTTAATGAAGGGTAGAAAGTTCAATCAACATTATTAAGGGCCTTCATACTTTTAATATAGTATAGACTAGTTATCACAACTCGTGTTAGCATGATCCCAATATATATTATTTTTTATCTTGATTTATGTGATATTAATAGATTTTTAAAATTTTCATTTGTTCATTATTGTGACTTATACTACATTTTATGCCTTTTAAATAATATATATTACTTATTTTGTTCCAATTTATGTTGCACATATATAATTTGGTGAGTCAATCAAATTTTTATTTAGTTTTTAGATATTTTAAATTATTGATTTGTTGCAATTTATAATACGTTCTACACAAATTTTAAATAATGCAACTTATTGTTGAAGAATACAACATTATCAGTTTAGAAAAAGAAAACAACTTTTTTTGAAAAGATAAATAGAAATAATTGAGAACACTTAATTTATATTTTTATGCCTATATTTTCAAATATTTGAATTTTTTTAGCCAAATCACCACACCGATAATCATATCTAGTTTTGTATCCTGAAACTTGAAATTTTGATCACAATGGATCTGATCGCTAGATTCATATCCATGTCAGAGACCCGCACTTCAGCCGAGCAACATAGCTTTTATTACACTTATTCCTAAAGGGAAAGGTCCAATTGAACTCAGTCATACCAAACCTACTAGTGTGATTAGCAGTGTATAGAAGATAATTGCAGAACACCTAACAAAGATACTGAAAAGGTAATAACTACTAGTGTCAAGACACAAAAGTGCTTTCATTCAAGTCAAATGGATCATTGATGCAACATTGATTGTAAATGAAGCACTTGACTAGAAACAAAAACAAAAATTGAAAACGAACTTCTATGTGAACTTGATCTGTAAAAGGCCTTTTGAAGCTCTATTTGAATTACAGATTAATATGCTCAAAAGCACATTATATTATCTCGATGATGTTTCAAAACTAGTGCAACAGACAGGAATTCATACTGGTCATTTACCAACGACTTACCTGGGATAGTGCCGGCATAATGAACTTGTATTTTGGTAACCCGCCCATATTTTAATGGGTTGGGTGAGTGAGTTTTAACATGGGCAAAATATGTAATACCCCATAAAATTACCAAAATGCCCTTAGAATGTAATCGTGTGCATAACACATCTTTCAAAGCTCAGACGGAAAATTCGAGATCGAATTTGCGATCAGCATGAAAAACTGGATGGGAAAGTGGTCTCGACCCGATTTTAGAGCAATCAGGTCAAAAAATAATTTTTCGTAAATTTAACCGGGAACACTGAGGGTGCGGACCCATTGCAAACCCATATTTTGATTTTTTTTCACTTTTTTGACAGGAGTTGAAATTTCAGAAATACACAGGTGCGCGACAGGTCCACGTTGCGGACCTAGTCCCTGGATCTGTTCCACTGAAGTTTAAAATTTTGAATCTTTTGAGGGGCATTCTAGACTTTTCTCCACCCATTCTAAACTTGATCCACCACCAATACAAGTCGTTTTTAGCCTTAAGGGATTTCAAAAACCTATTTTAAAGTCCTTACGCAAAATCTAAGAAGAGACTTTGAGTGGAGAAGAGGAGAAAGAGCAAGGGTTCTAAGGATTAAGGCTGATTCCTTGAGAAATTAAGTGTCAAACTTCATATCAGGTATGTAAGGCTACCCAAACTATAAGATTGTTCTCCCATGTGCCCTTTCCCCCCCCCCCCACCCTAAATTGTAGAGAATTTAAAGTTGAAGATAATGAAACATGTCTGTATAAATTCTTGAATGTTTTAAGGGAAACTATTTTATCTTATCTACATATTTTCTTGAATGTGATGATTTT
>JAABOM020060748.1:0-11619 GCA_011800125.2 Solanum clarkiae
ATTAGTCAATTTTTAAACTAGTCAACTTTTTCAAAGTCAATCAAATCTTTAAAAGTTAGTCAAATTTCCTAATCGCCGGATAACCGTATTTAGCGGCCATTTCGAGTACGTAAAACCTTCTCGAAGTGGAAATGTGAACCCGAACCTGTTCTCTGTATTTTAAAAGATTTTTCTGTTAGGTCTTTTAAAATATTTAATGGTTTCCTAAATATCCTTAAAATTAGGTGGCGACTCTATTTTTCTTCGAAATTTCAAAAATTGGTTTTTCTCTTAAATTAAATGAGTTTTAAATCGATTTTTAATTTTCTTTTCAAAAGCCATTTTTCGGCATAACAGGCAGTGACGGCTTCTTCGAGTTACATAGGTATGTTTTCTCTTTTTCTTTTATTTTTTCTTTGAAATTGTTAAATTCCACTAACCTATTTTAATATATGTGTCAAGTGATATAGGATTCTAAACTAGTTAACATTTAACCCACCACTTATATTAATTATTCAAACTTACCTATAAATTAAATAGTCTTAATTACCAAATAGTCTAAAGTACCCACTAAATTTTTTACGAGGGGGATATTTTTATACAATCAAGAGAACTAATTCTAGAAGTGATATTATGGGTCGTTACATTATCCACCACTAAAAATCATGTTTGTCCTTAAACATAAGGTAAAAGAAAGTACCTGAAGCTTAAAAAAGATGAGGATATTTAGCATGCATGTCAGACTCTCTCCCAAGTCACCTCTCTAACTGGACGGTTCTTCCACTGTACCTTCACAGAAGTAATCTCTTTATTTCTAAGCTTTCAAATGTGTCTATCCAAAATAGCTCTAGGATCCTACTCAAATGACAAGTTTGGACTCAACACAATCGAATCAAATGAAAGTATGTTGGACTCGTCTAACACGTACTTTCGGAGCATGGAGACACGAAACACAGGATGCACAGATGATAAACTAGGCGGCAAGGCTAGTCTATAGGCCACCTCTCCCATTCGCTCCAAAATCTCAAATAGGTCAATGAATCGAGGCCTACGCTTTCCTTTCTTCCAAAACCGCATCACACCCTTCATGGGTGACACTCTGAACCAAACATGATTGCCCTTCATAATAACTCTAGGGCTTGAACCGTCCTATCTGCATAACTCTTCTGTCGACTCTGGGCGGTCAACAACCTACCCTGAATCATACGGATTACTTTATAACATCCCTGATAAAGTCTACATCTAATGAATCTATCTCAACTGAATCAAACCAACTGATCGGGGATCCACATCGTCGGCCATACAAAGCCTCGAATGAAGCCATCTGAATACTGGAGTGATAACTATTATTATTGGCAAACTCTGTTAAGGGCAAGTGTCGGTCCCAATAGGAACCAAAATTGATCACGTACGCTCGAAGCATATCCTCCAACACCTGAATCGTCCACTCAGACTGTCCGTCTGTCTGAGGGTGAAAAGCTGAACTCATATCCAACTGAGTACCTAAACCATACTGCAAGGCCCTCCAAAAATGTGAAGTAAAGAGTGAACCCCGGTCAGAAATGATGGAAACAGGCACACCATGCACTCTATTATTTGAATGATGTAAAGCTCTGCTAACTTCTCCATTGTATACTTAACCTTGATAGGATTGAAATGGGAAGACTTAGTCAGTCGATCCAAAACTACTGAATAGAGTCATAACCATCCACAGTAGTAGGCAAACTCACCACAAAATTCATAGTGATATGCTCCCACTTTCATATAGGAACGGGCATCCTCCAAAACTCACCTCCATGCCGTTGGTGCTCACACTTAACCTGGTGGCAGGTTAAACACTTGGACACAAAATCTGATATGTCCTTTTTCATGCCACACCACCAGTAATGCTGACTTAGGTCATGATACATCTTCGCTGCTCCCGGATGAATAAAATAACAAGTACATTGAGCTTCCTCAAGAATCAACCTAATCAAGTCACCCACCTTAGGTACACAAACTTGACCTTCAATCCTCAAAACACCATCAGGATCAAGCACCGCTTTCTTAGCCTCTTCTCTAGTCACTTTATCTCTGATGAGACACAACTTCTCATCCTCAAATTGGCGCTCTTGAATCTGGTCCCTCAGGAAAAAAGAGCCTCCATGAAAGTAAGTACACCTCCATCATCAGAAAACTATAACTGACTACGACATTAGCTAGACGCTAAACATCTCTGGCCGAAGGTCGCTCTTCAAGTGGATGACGACTAGACTCTCCATGCTAGAAGTCTTTCTACTCAAGGCGTCGACCATCACATTAGACTTTTCCAAATGATATAAGATGGTCAAGTCATAGTCTTTTAGCAACTCAATCCACTTACGCTGCCTCAGGTTCATATCTTTCTGACTGAATATATATTGAAGACTCCTATGATCAGTGAAGACGTCACAACGTACACCATAAAAGTAATGATGTCACAATTTAAGCACAAAAATCACAACTGCTAACTCTAAGTCATGAGTAGGATAGTTTTTCTCATAGGCGTTCAACGGTCTAGAAGCATAAACAATCGCTTTCCCCTTTTACATTAACACACCGCCTAAAACAACTCCTAAAGCGTCACAATACACCATAAAGTCTATATCTCCCTCAGGTAATGTCAGAATGGAAGCTAAAGTAAACAAAGTCTTGAGCTTTTGGAAGCTCGCCTCATACTCATCAGACCAATGGAAGACTATATTCTTCTGAGTTAACCTGGTCAATGGGGTTGCAGTAGAAGAAAAACCCTGAATAAACCACCTATAATACCCAGTTAACCACATAAAACTGCGTATCTCAGTAGCTGAAGTAGGCCTTGTCCAATCTCTGACTTCCTCAACCTTAGACGGATCCACTCTAATCCCCTTCTTGGACACCATATACCCTAAGAATACTATTGAATAAGCCAAAACTCACACTTGAGAATTTTGCATATAACTTTTCCTCCCTCAACCTCTGTAGCACTATCTTCAAGTGACGGACATGATCAGCCTCGGTCTTAGAATACACCAAGATGTCATCAATGAATACCATCACAAAAGAATCTAAGTATAGATGAAACACACCATTCATCAACTCCATGCGCTGCAGGGACATTAGTTAACCCAAAGGACATCACCAAAAATTCATAGTGGCCATAACGAGTTCGAAAAGTTATCGTAGGAATATCTGATGCTCTAATCCTCAGCTGATGATAACCAGACCTTAAGTCAATCTTAGAGAACAAAGCTGCTCCCTAAAGCTGATCAAACACGTGATTAATACAGGGAAGAGGGTACTTATTCTTGACAGTCACCTTGTTTAGCTGCCTGTAATCAATACATATTCTCATAGACCTATCTTTCTTTTTCACAAACAAGACTGGGACACCCAAAGATGACACGCTAGGATGAATAAATCCTTTCTCAACAAGTCCTGGAACTAATCCTTCAATTTTTTCAATTCATCTAGAGTCATTCAATATGGAGGGATGGAGATGGGCTTAGTGTCCGACTCTAGATCAATAAGAAAGTAAATATCCTTATCGGGAGGAACACTTGGAAGGTCAGTAGGGAACACATAGACAAACTCCTAAACTACAGGAATGAACACCATAGGATGTGGTTCAATACTAGTATCTCGAATGAAAGCCAAGGAAGACAAACACCCCCTATCAATCAATTTCTGAACATGGATGTAGGAGATAACTTTGCTAAGATAAGAACCATTATCACCCTTCCACTTAATCATTGGTATACCAGGCATGCTAAGGTCACAGTTTTTGTATAACAATCAAGAATAACATGATAATGAAAAAAACCAATCCATCCCCAAGATAACATCAAAGTCTACCATCTCCAGAATAATCATATCTACCCAAGTATCATACCCAGTTAGAGAAATAAGACGGGAACTATACACTCGATCTACCACTAAAGGCTCACCTACTAGTGTAGAAATATACACGGGCACTGACATTCGATCACATAATACATCAATCCTAGACAAAAAGTATATAGACACATAAGAATAGATAGATCCAGGATCAAATAGCACAGATGCAGGCCAACGACAGACTAGAAAAGTACCTATAATAATTGCGTCTGAAGCTTCAACCTCGGGTCTCCCAGGAAAAGCATAACACTGAGCCCCTCTGCCACCCCGGTCTGACCAACACCTCGATCTCCACCACGTGGAACCAAATCACCACTATCTGGAGTTCTATCACCTTTAGTAGTTTGACCCCTGCCCCGACCCCTGGCTAGTGAAGCCAAATCTCATACTAGAGTTGCTGAATAAGTATGATGAGGTCCCGAATGAGTCTGAAAGGGACAATGTCAAATCAAGTGGCTTGTATACCCATACCCAAAACAAGACCTCGGTGTAGAAGACTGTTGTCCACCAAATGAACTATAATGACTGTCACAAGTGGAACTGTAGGACTCTCGAGACATCTGTCCACCTTCAGCTGCTGGCGTAGATGCAGGTATAGGATCATGACGCATGAGAAAGCCACCACTCCTATGCAAACCTCTACCTCCTGATGAAGTACCAGAAAACTGACATGTAGTATGAGTCCTCTTAGGGTCCCCAAACTCTTCTCGAACTAGTAACTCTGCCTCCTTAGAGGTGCTCAGAATAAACTGAAAGAAAGCCCCTTTATGAGTTGCTTTGAATACATAAGATCTAATGAAAAAAATTCAAACCCCTTAAAAACTTGCGGACTCTCTCCACCTCATCTGGAATCATAGCCAACGCATATTGAGATGATTGGCAAAAGTGAACCTCGTACTCGGTGACGTCATACCATCCTACCTCAAGTCCTCAAACATCAGTCGGCTTTCCTCTCGTACACTCCAAGAAATGAAGCAATCCTGAAAAGCACTAGAGAACACACTCCAATTTACTGGAGGGGATACAACTAGTCTGTACCTCACATAAGTCCTCTACCACTCCCTGGCGGGTCCATGGAGCTGGAATAGAACAAAACGGACACCATATTGATCAATCAAACCCACTACCTCTAGCATCTGATGGCATAAGGTCAAAAACTCATGAACATCCTTGCTCCTACCACCCTGAAATTGAGATGGTTTCATCTTCTGAAATCTCTCATAACTAAGCTGATCATCTACTGCCAAAACTACCTCTGGAGTGGTTTGTGCCCCAATAGCTGGTGCAGGAATCACTGGGGGCTGACCCACCTAATCATGATGAACTAGGCCCTGATACTACCCTAGAGCCTATTCTCCCACTCTTGTCGGATAAACTCCCTGCATGCCTGTCGTACCACCCCCGAGTGAGGTTCTCAAGCATACCCATCATCCTCAACAAGGTGTCCTGAAGCAAAGGTGCATCTGTGGGCTCTGGAAGAGCCTAATCCTCATCAATCTCTATCTGTGGCTCTGGAGAAGCCCCTCTAGCCTGCCCTCTAACTGGTGCCTCTCCTCGGGCACGTCCTCTCACTGACGCCACTCTACGAGCACGGTCTCTAATTCAACCCCTTCCCCTACCTCTAATTGGGGCCTCAACAACTATCTCAAGGGCATCCTCACCTCTACTATCAGTGATAATAGCTCTACTCCTTACCTCTGTCAAAAGAACATGGGCACAACTCAGTACTAACAAAGATAACCATGCACGATGAGAGAGATTAAATAAAAGAAATTTTCTAGTAGACTTCATACAAATATCTCCGTACCGATCCTCAAGACTCTATTCAGACTTGGCTCGTACACACATGAGACCTATGAACCTAGAGCTCTGACACTAACTATCATGATCCAAAAATAGATGTGATGACACTTGTTCAATCCCATCAGAACAAGTGTCATCACGTCCATTTTTGGATCATTACAGATATGGAATCCCAAATAAAAAGGGTATATGTAAGGAAATCACAAGCAACCAAACATTAAAAGCTGAAAATATTTCAACATTTGAATAGTAGATGCAATGATAAAATCCCAATTAGGGTCTTCCACAATTTCGCAATCCCTAACATTAAAAGATGAAAACAAATCAACAGTATCTAAAAATTGAGAAAAGAACAAAGGTGTGCGGTAAAAAAATATACTGACATGAGAATATTCCAAGCAAGCCAGACAATAGAGAAATGACCCCAATCCAACTTGCTCTGGACAATATATTGCCTCCTTTTGAAGGTATCACCTATACGAACGACATGATAACCTCCTCTCTGGTGATGATCGGTTCCTTCGTCTTTCGAAGTATAATCATCATTGCTCTACTCAATCATCATCTCCTCCTCTTTCTACCAATGGTCATCACTAAACCCCTCCATTTATTTCTTATCAATCAGTTGAACTTAATGTAATTGTCAATCTTCTAAATTTGCAGACACAAATATTTGAGGTTACCTAGCTACAATATATTTATAAGTGTAAATGATATATTGTATCAGGTAATTTTATTTGACCTAATATCTTTTTGTAGATAATGTTGTCGGGGTATGTTCTCTTTTTTCGCTTTGGCTACTTTGTCATGACTAAAACCTTTGTTGTTAACATTGATATTCCCCTTGAGAGTGCAACATATAATTGTCCATGTAAAAAAGCACGTTGTGATAAGTATAGTGCAACATTTGGTATTGTTTGTCCTTATGCTTGATTTATCATCATTGAAAAACATAATCATACTGGAAACTGTTTTCTAACGAATTTGAAAGGGTAACTTTCATTTTCAGGAGGCGATAGTCAGATTCTCAAGATAAACACATGCTTGTAAGCATGTTGACCCATCATTATTTATACATGTATGACGTTGTTATTAAAACCTTTGTATATCATTCTTGTGACATTACGTAAGCCATTGAAAGCATCCAAATTTCTTAACAACATAACAGGCGCATTTTTCTTCAAGATCAACCTGCATATTGATATTTGATGAGTAATTTCATTCAAGAAAGATAGAAGAATGATATTATTTTTCAATCAAATAGATTCAAAAAGTAAAAATTTAGCCGAAAAAAATATAGAATTTTGATAAATATTTTCTGGGCCTTTTTTATTTCAACTAGATCAGGTGAAGATGTTCTTTGCTAATAGTTACTATGTTAGAGATGGTTCCTTATTTAGTAAAGTGTTTGTTGCTCTTGTTACTAGTGAAATAAACTTGATATTGTTGTTACATCAGACTTATGCTTTCTATTGACCTCTTCTTTTTCTTGCAAAGATACCTTTAACAAGAGTAGATATTTTGTAAACATCTGTTCTTTATTCTAGAAAAATGAGTTTCCTGCCTATCAAAGCATGCCTTATTTCTATCCAGCCATATTGTCCATAAGACACATAACAAAATCGTTCTCTTAATGTGGTTTGATATCACCTACTGCTGCCAATCTTCCCGTAAAACTTTCATAGTGTAGGCATCACTGATATCATACCAAAAATGTCTATGAATAACTCTCAACATTTTCTAGAAAATTTACAATGGAGAAATAGGTTCTTGATCTTCTTGACACAAGTAACATATGCAAGTTATTTTGAGTTAAGCATGTCGACCTATAGTGCAATCAATCTAAAACATGCTACTTAGTAGGATCTTTCATTTTCCATATCACCCTCCAACTCCATAGACCTGACTTTTTTATCAGCATGTTGTAGCAATTCTTAACTGAAAATTTCTTATCTTTGCTTGCCAGCCTCAGGGTATCCACCTTATTATGATCAGACAAAATTCTTCTATCTCTCAATCATTCAAATTCCTCCTGAATCTTAGCTGCCAAATGAAAGAGAGAAAATCAGTAATAGTGGCAGATGTAAAGAGGTTTGATTGTTTATTAAGGTGAAGGACCTAAGTCCTCACCGTAGAGAAGATACAGCTTTAACACTTTTGCTTCCCCTCCTTAATTTTCAAACAAATAGAAAAGCAGCCTATGGACTCCCTCTTCAACCCAACTTAGCATAGGAGAATCTGACTCATTAATTTGCAGCAACCTATCTGTAATCATTATATTCAGATATTTATGAATTAATATTATCTGATAACGAATTAATTCTTATATTTTCATTCCAACCTCGTTAATCCAAAATTACAAAATACTTACTTTTTGTTAATGAACAAATAATTTGATTAATAGCATATTCTTAAATATGTAAGAACGTACGTACCTACGTGGAGGAAGGTCGCTTGGTGTTAAAGTATTTAAGTAGTATTCTTGATATCATCCTCCACAAGTCAAAACTTAGAAACGTTCTACTTTCATAGAGAAACTTGGTAATTAACATATCATTTAGTTCATCCACGTACTCATTTCTGCGGAACATATTATTTTTCTATTAAATAATCGATAAAATCTGAACACTTATCCAAGTTTTTTCCCTCAATACATAATATTATATCTTTAAATGAAACAAAATTATTTGAAAAAGAGACAGTAGAAAACTGATTGGTGCAGTCCTGAATTATAGTGTTATCAATGAATCCAACCTCAATATCTTTGTTTACCGATAGAAAATTCGGATCTTGTTGCAATTTTTTTTCATTTCACTTTATAACATGATCGTTAAAAAGTGTAGTATTAACTTTTGTGCCATGTTAAAAAATTAAATATTAACGACTAAAATATATATGTAATGTTAAAATATAAAAAAAAAATAATGAAAAAAATAATTACCTCTTCGTCATGCAATGTTAAAGCCTTTTGAGTGGTTCATTAGTGTCACTTTTAAAATTATTTTATTGGTCTATTGCTAATAAGTAAGACCTTTATTATCCAGTAAGAATCGTATCTTTTTAGGGTATCAATTGGCATAATTTCATTGATCAAGTCTGTCTGAATTTATTGCAAGATAGTCTAAAATAAATTGTTGGCAAAAATAATAATAAGAATAATATATAAAATTTATAATTAAAAAAATTATAAGACGAAGAAGTATTATCTTACTTGAGATATTACTTTACCAGAATAGACAAAGATGTTAGTTACAAAATAAGAGAAATTTTTAAATAACGAAAATTTATTAGACTCAACTAACTAAACTAAGGGCATAATATAATTTGAATGAAGTAAGTTAAACTGTCATAGTAATTAATATTATTTTCTTCAAATTTAAAAAGTGAAAAAAAATAAAGAAAGTGAATGTGTAATATATATATACCTGAGAATGAAATTGAAGTTTAGAAAAAAGCGTAAAATAAGTTCCAGTACCACTTAAACATAAATCAATAAAGGGGATGAATGAATCAATCAAAGCGAGAAAAAATTTGATTCCAATTGTAAAATAAGAAGATGCAAGCCGAATTGTTGATTGATGAATCAAAAATTGAAATTGAAATGTTTTTATAGAAGTAGAGAAGTCATAAATAAAAAAGAAAAGAAAATAATATTTTATTATATTTAGAACAAAATCTTTCATTATATAATTAGGATTCATAGTGAAAGTAGAAGAATTTTTATTGAAATAGTTGACTCATAAAGGACTCCCTTAACTTATATTGCTTTCTGTCATATCTAGGTATTTTTGCTTATGGGTTTTGCGCCGAGGGTTTTAGGAAACAGCCTCTCTACTTCTTTGAGGTAGCGGTAAGGTCTGCGTACAATCTACCCTCTCCAGACCCCACGTGTAGGATTTACTGGGTATGTTGTTGTTGTTGACTCATAAAGGAAAAAGAGAAAAAAGTTGTCAAACTAATTAATTATAGAAAAAAAGTTGACAAACCAATTAACTATGGTAAACTATTTTCAAAATGGACATTTTCCCTTTTATTTCAGAACGGATGTTTTCCCCTTAAAAAGAACTTTTTTTTTTTAACCAAAGCCCATTAATACGTTTCACCTTTTTCCTTAATTTTTTTTTAATTATTATTTGAAAGGTTTTTTTTGGGATATTTTCTTTTTAGATCAAGTCTAATTTAATTGGAAAAAGATTCTTTGTGTAAGGATTAAATTATAACTTTTATTTTTAGTTGGATAAAGAATTTTGTGTAGGGATTTAATTATAATAAGAAATCTTCTCCATTTAATTTTTATTACATTTAATATTATTAAATGTACTTTTTTGAACTATTAAAATTATTTTTTCTAACATGTATTATATAACCAACTAAAATTATGTGAAAAAATGTTAAAACTTTCCAAACTTGGCGTTGGTTGAATTTAAAAAAAATATTTACCTCGACTCCATAAAAAATTTTAAACCAAAATCATAATTTCAAGTTTACACGATTTTGTTCCATAAAAAATCGTTCAAAATATATTCTTAAAAAAGGTCCTACAATTGTTTACCAAATAAGAAACCTTAAACCATAATGAGGAATTAATCAAGTATTAAATGTAATAATAATATTATTAAAACAGATGGTGAAAAAAGATTTGATAAAAAGGGGAGTACTTTAATGAAAAGCAAAAAGTTCAAACAATATTTTTAGGGGCTTTCACGCTTTTAATATAGTATAGATTTTGCTTACGTTTTTTTTTTCTTTTTTTTCCTTCTTTATTATTTTTTTTTTGTTTTTCTTACGATGGTTTTATATTCTCTCTCTCTTTTTTCTTATGTTTTTCTTTTCCTTCTATTTTTTTTTGTACTTTTTTCTTTTCTTTTTAATTTTTTTTTTCTTATCTTTATTTTTATTTCAATTATGGAAGTAACAATAATTATCTATTTTGTACTTATTTTTAAAAAGTGGTACTCGGGCGGTTCTCGGGATAGAAATGGTGTGGGTATCTTAATAGATGGGGATCTAAGGGAGTATGTGGTTGAGGTTAGGAGGGTTAATGATAGGATGATGTTTATCAAACTAGTGGTTCGTAGACATGTGATGATTGTAGTCAGTGATTAAGCGCCCCAAGTAGGCCTAGATGAGGAATTCAAAAAGGCTCTTTTGGGAGGATTTGGATGAGGTTGTGTGAGGTATACCGGTGACAGAGAAACTTTTCATTGGGGGTGACTTTAATGGGCATATCGGGGCAACTGTTGGCGGGTTTGAGGGTGTTCATGGAGGCTTTGGTTTCGGGGAGAGGAATGGAAGTGGGACGTCTCTCTTGGATTTTTCCAAAGCCTTTGAGTTAGTAATTGCTAACTCGTGTTTCCCAAAGAGGGAAAACCACCTGATTACCTTCCGTAGTACGGTAGCTAAGACTCAGATTGACTACCTACTTCTTCGAAAGGGCGATAGAAGCTTATGTAAGAATTGCAAGGTTATTCCTAGTGAGAATGTTTTCACTCAACATAGGCTTTTAGTGATGGATGTGGAGATCAAGAGAGCTAAGAAGAAGAAGATTATGTATGCCCAACCTAGGATTAGATGGGGAGGCCTTACTCCTGTCCTTTCCCGCGAGATAGAAGAAAAGTTGAGAAATTTAGAGGCGTGGAGTAGTGAACGTAATGTGAACAGTATGTGGGACCCGACGGCTGGTTACATAAGAAAGGTAGCTACCGATGTACTAGGGGTTTCGAGAGGGACCTTTGGTGGACGTCAGGGCGATTGGTGGTGGAATGATGAAGTTTGGGGTAAAGTGAAAGATAAGAAGGTCGCTTACACAGAGTAATTAGAGTGTAGGGATGAAGATGAAAAGCAAAACCTTAAGGTAATCTATAAGACGGCCAAGTCAGAAGCAAAGATGGTGGTGACGAATGCTAAGTCAGCAGCGTTTGAGCGCCTTTATGAGGAGCTAAG
>JAABOM020060749.1:0-11618 GCA_011800125.2 Solanum clarkiae
GTGAAAAAGAAAGACGGGTCTATGAGGATGTGTATAGATTATAGACAGTTAAATAAGGTAACTGTCAAGAACAAGTACCCTCTTCCCCGTATTGATGACTTATTTGACCAGCTTCAGGGAGCAGCTGTGTTTTCTAAGATTGACTTAAGGTCTGGTTATCATCAGTTGAGAATTAGGGCATCAGATATTCCCAAGACAGCTTTCCGAACTCGTTATGGGCACTATGAATTTTCGGTGATGTCCTTTGGGTTGACTAATGCCCCTGCGGCATTCATGGAGTTGATGAATAGGGTTTTCCGTCCATACTTAGATTATTTCGTCATAGTATTTATCGATGACATCTTGGTGTATTCCAAGACTGAGGCGGATCATGCTAGTCACTTAAGGATAGTGCTACAAAGGCTGAGGGAGGAAAAACTATATGCAAAATTCTCCAAGTGTGAGTTTTGGCTGGATTCGGTGGTGTTCTTAGGGCATGTGGTGTCTAAAGAGGGGATCAGGGTAGATTCGGCTAAAGTTGAGGCAGTTAAAGGTTGGTCGAGGCCAACTTCTGCTACTGAGATTTGTAGTTTTCTGGGGTTAGCAGGGTATTATAGGTGGTTTATTCAGGGTTTTTCTTCCATTGCAGCCCCACTGACTAGATTAACCCAAAAGAATGTAATTTTCCTTTGGTTTAATGAGTGTGAGGCGAGCTTCCAGAAGCTCAAAACCTTGTTGACTTCAGCTCCCATTTTGACGCTACCTGAGGCAGGTGTAGACTTCACGGTATATTGTGATGCTTCGAGAGTTGGATTAGGTGGTGTATTGATGCAAAAAGGAAAAGTTATTACCTATGCATCTAGACAGTTGAAAGTTCATGAGAAAAACTACCCTACTCATGACTTGGAGTTAGCGGTTGTTGTTTTTGTGCTTAAGCTAGGGCATCACTATTTATACGGGGTACATTGCGAGGTCTTCACTGACCATAGGAGTCTTCAATATATTTTTAGTCAGAAGGATCTAAACTTGAGGCAGCATAGGTGGATGGAGTTATTAAAAGACTATGATTTAACCATCCTATACCATCCGGGGAAGGCGAATGTTGTGGTTGACACCTTGAGTAGGAAGAGTTATTGCATGGGTAGTCTAGATGCCATTTGAGTAGAGGAGCGACCTTTGGCCAGAGATATTCAGCGCCTAGCAAATGGTTTAGTCAGGTTATAGCTTTCTAACGAGGGTGGCATACTTACTTTTCTTGAGACTCTCTCTTCCTTGATGGACCAGATTCGTGAACGTCAGTTTGAGGATGAGAAGTTATGCCTCATCAAAGACAAAGTAACCAGGGGAGAAGCTAAGGAAGCAACGCTTGATTCTGAGGGTATTTTGAGAATAGAAGGTCGAGTCTGTGTACCTAAGGTAGGTGATTTGATCAGATTAATTCTTGAGGAGGCCCACTGTACTCGTTATTCCATTCATCCAGGAGCAGTAAAGATGTATCACGACCTAAGTCAGCACTATTGGTGGTGTGGTACGAAGAAGGATATTTTAGAGTTTTTGGCTAAGTGTTTGACTTGTCAAAAGGTTAAGTGTGAGCACCAGTATCCTGGAGGTGAGTTTCAGAGGCTACCCATTCCTACATGGAAGTTGGAGAAAATCTCTATGGATTTCATAGTGGGTTTGCCTACTACTATTGGCAGTTACAACTCTATCTGGGTAGTCGTGGATCGGTTAACTAAGTCTACCTATTTTATTCCTGTCAAGGTCAAGTATAAAGCAGAGAAGTTAGCGGAGCTCTACATCAGTCAGATAGTGAGGTTGCATGGGGATGCCCATTTCTATCATTTCTGATCGGGATTCACTCTTTACTTCACACTTTTGGAGGGCCTTGAAGCATGGTCTAGGTACTCAACTAGATAAGAGTTCAACTTTTCACCCTCAGACAGACGGACAGTCCGAGCGGACTATTCAGGTATTGGAGGATATACTTCGAGCATATGTAATTGATTTTGGTTCTCATTGGGACCAACCCTTGCCCTTAGCAGAGTTCACCTATAATAATAGCTATCACTTTAGTATTCAGATGGCTCCATTTGAGGCATTGTATGGTAGGCGATGTAGATCTCCAATTGGTTGGTTTGATTCGGCTAAGACAGACTCACTAGATGCTGACTTTCTGAGAGATGTTGTGGAAAAGGTCCATATGATTCAGGATAGGTTTTTGGCTCCCTAGAGTCGACAAAAGAGTTATGCGGATAGGAGGGTTCGAGCCCTGGAGTTTATGGAGGGTGATCATGTTTGACTCAGGGTATCACCCATGAAGGGTGTAATGCGGTTTGGGAAGAAGGGCAAGCTTAGCCCTCGATTCATTGGCCCATTTGAGATCTTAGAACAAGTTGAAGAGGTGGCATATAGACTGGCCTTGCCACCTACTTTATCATCCGTGTTCCATGTTTCCATGCTCCGAAAGTACGTGCCTGACGAGTCTCATATACTCTCATTTGATTTAGTAGCATTGAATCCAGACTTGTCGTTTGAAGAGGAGCCCATTGCTATTTTAGATAGGCAGGTTCGCAAGCTTCGAAATAAAGAGATTACTTCTGTAAAAGTATAATGGAGAAATCATCCAGTTCGAGAAGCAACTTGGGAGAAAGAGTCAGAAATGCATGCTATACAACCTCATCTTTTCGATTCCTCAGGTACTCTCTTTTAATTTATGTTCGAAGACGAACATGACTTTTAGTGGTGGATAATGTGATGACTTGTTACAAATTTCTTTTATTGTTAGTGCTCCATTTACTTCCATAATGCTCCACTTTGATCCCACTTTCATATTTTATAATATAGTGTCCTTGTCTTAATTCTTTCTAATTGTTTTAATCATTGGCTCTATGAAGAGCCGTAGAAAGCAACTATATATAGAGCAGAAATTCTGCTCAGTGATCAGAAGAAGCAGAGAAAAAAATATAGAGCATTCGATTTTAAAAAAAAAAGTTTTTAAGCGCTTAATCTTGTTTGAGAGTTTTATTAAGTTGAAGGGAGGTGGTTTATTGTGTGGAGCTTCGACAATTTATTATAAATTGCTCCTATTTTCTAAATCTTTTATAATAAGATATTTTATAAATGAATTTATTTTGTATACTTTTAAGTACTTTATTATGAAAATGGTAAGTATATATTGAGTTCAAAACAATTAGGTGATGCTAAAAATTATTTTCCACTACTGTTGTATGTCAATTTAAAATAGTAATAATTTATTTGACTAGATCGTGGTGCTAGGGGTTCCATTCAAAAAGAAAAGGCTAAAGTGTTAAATTGACCGCTATTTGACTAAGGCAACTGAATTTCTTAATCTTTGTTAAGTATATAGAATCTTGTACTTCTTGTGTGAGGTGTTGAGAATGATTTATGTAGGCCTTGATTGAAATATTTTGAATTTGGTAGATATCCTATGCTGATAGTTGACTTGTGAATTAATGATGGAGGTCTATTATATGTGAAATAGTGATTATTTGGTATTGATTGTTGTGATTTGATTGACTGATATATTGTTGTGATTGGTCTGCAACCCCAAATCATGAAACCCATTAATAATTTTGAACTTGAACTCTCAAAGTGATGCTTTGAATAAAGAAGGCTCAATGAAACATTGATAATAAAGTGAGAAGTAATAATAATGAAAAATGAATTATACAAATATTGGATCGGGTGTCACGTTTCGACACAAATATTGGATCGGGTGTCACATTCCGACATAAATATTGGATTCAGTGTCACCTTCCGACACAAATATTGGATCGGGTGTCACGTTCCGACACAAATATTGGATCGGTTGTCATGTTCTGACACAAATAATAATAATGAAAAATATATTAAAACAACTTAATATACTCAATGTCAAAGAACCTATCTCCCAAAAGAAGTGTGGACTGGAGGCCTGAGTCCTCATATGTGTTATTGATATCGTTGATTGGTTGTGTATTTGTTCTTGTTGTTGCTACCTATTAAGTGTTATGGATTATCCCTTGCTAAGTATTTTATGCAGGATATGGTGGTGGGGGTTTGGTTGGAGTGTTAGGGGTACGAGTATTCTATTTACTTAACCTTGTGTTTATTAGTTCCTTTGCTGGGTACCGCGTGGTATTTTGGTACTCACTCCTTGCTTCTACACTCGTGTAGGTGGTAAAATTGGACTGTGAATAAAAATGACTAACCTTTTCATTTGTATTCAAATTTAAAATAGTTGTTGTCATCTGGTTGACTCTCTTGTTCCTATTTCTTCTGTACTTGTTCTGTTTGAGAAGAAGGACAGTTTGGACTAGTATTTCTTGGTCTTTCTGTATTAGTGGCTTGTACGTGTGACAACCAATCCTTAGGTTGAATTTAAGTTTATGGAAATCCTCAGTTTTAATTATTTATTTTAGTTAAAATGCTTCCGCGCGTTGTATTATTATCCCTTTTGAGTTATGGTTAATTTGTTCTGGTGGGATTGAACAAGTGCCATCACATCTAATTTTCGGGTTGTAACAATAAGCGCCTCTTGACAATCTGCAATCTCCAGGTAAGGCAGCTTGACCTTCTTCTTGTTGTTGTTGTTGAAGAAGAAGAAAGAGGGTAGGGAGAACATAAGAGCCTCTTAACAATCTGTAATCTCTAGGTAAGGCAGCTTGACCTTCTTCTTCTTATTATTGTTGTTGTTGTCGTCGTCGTTGTTGTTGTTACTATTATTCTTATTGGTATATTGAGATAAGTAATTAAATCATAAGTATATTATATTATATCATTAATGTTCTTTCTTAAGGGTGGAAGTTGAAATCATTATGTATATTTGTGTATGGGCCAAAATAAATAAAGGAAATAAGGACTTGGTAGTGAGAATATTTAATGAATAGGGGTGGTTGGATAATGAGGTGTAATGTTGTAGCATTAGTGATAATTACTCATAATTTATATATATCGAATATAATATTATTCTTTAAGTTATGAGAATTAGAATTATATTATTTAGAGGATTTAAGACTAGATCCTAGACTTCAAACTTTTGAAATTAATAACGAAATTGTTTGATCTTTGGGTCGAGGCTAAACATATAGTAATATGAATTTTGTGAGTTTTGAAATCTTATGGTGATAATTTATTTGACTAGAAGGTGGTGCTACGAATTCCATTCAAAAACGAAAGGTCAAAGTGTTAGATTGGCCGTGATTTGACTAAGGCAAGTGGACTTTCAAAACTTTGTAATTCTCGTAGAATTCTCAAATTTTCCTTTCTCCTACGTATGATACGTGAAACATTTTAATATTATAAGAAATAAGATGGACAAAAATGTAAATGTGAGTTGGCATGTTATTGTGGTACTTGAATTGATAAATATGGTTAAGTGATGAGAATTCTATATTTTGATATATATATAGTTGTGGTTGGAGGTTATGAGTGGATTTGTTTGTGGAAATCATGTCATATTCATTCATTCCATGACATGCATATTCGTATTGATTTCGAATATTGATATGAGTGAGATGGAAAATATTGGGACCGAAGTCTTTATCAGTCGAGATATGATGTCGAGGTCTTTGTCGGTGAAATTACGATGTTAAAACTTTATGACGATATTCTGATGTTGAGGTCTTTGCCGGCGAATTTATGATGATATTGTGATGCCGAGGTCTTTGCCAGTGAACTTATGATGATATTATGATATCGAGGTCTTTGTCGGCGATAATGTGATGTTGAGATAATTTCAGTGATGTTATAATGTCGAGGTCTTTGCCGGCAATTATTGCATAAGCATTGCATTTCACCCTTGCATATTATTGCATAGCATGATGTTATTCTTGTGATTGATTGTGCTATCAATTTTAGCTTGTGCTTTGGAATTATAATATGGTGAAATACCATTTTTATTATGTATTATGTATTGTTGGGCTAGACTAATTTGCTGTCCAGGTTGTAGTCGTGGAGATCGATTGGGACAAAAGGAGTTTGCATATTCTATTAGACTTACTTTCTTTTGTTAATGGACTTGCTGGATACCGCGTGATATTTGGTACTCACCCCTTGCTTCTACACTTGTGTAGGTTATGAGCCCGGGCAATGAATAGTATTTTCCTTGATCCTCCGAGGCTTCCCAGGAGACATTGAGAGGTAGCTGTTGTCATCTGGCTGACTCTCTTGTTGCTATTTCTTCTTTACTTGTTCTATTCGAGAAGAATGACAATTTGGACTTGTATTTCTTTGATTTTCTGTATTGTTAGTTGCCTGTACGCGTGACAACCAGATCTGGGTGGTATTTAAGTTTATGAAAATTCTCAACTTTAGTTAGCTACTCCAGTTAATTACTTCCGCGCGATATGCTTATTATCCCTTTGAGTTAAGGCTGACTTGTTCTTGTGGGATTGAGCAAGCGTCATCACGCTAATTTGTGTGTCATGACAAGTTGGTATCAAACCCCTAGGTTCATAGGTCTCATATGTGTACAAGTCAAGTCTAAATAGAGTCTTAAGGATCGGTATGGAGACGTCTGTACTTATTTTTGAGAGGGTATGAAGACTGTTAGGAAACTTCATTTTATTCATTCTCCCTCATCGTGCGTAGTTATCTTCTTTAGTAATGAGTGGTGTCTATGTTCTTTTGACAGATGGCAAGGATTAGAGCTACTACTGCCGGTTGAGGTGAGGCTACTATTAAGACAATTGTTGAGACCCCAGTTAGAGGTAGGGGGAGGGGTCGAGCTAGAGGTCATGCTCATGGAGTAGCATCAGTGAGAGGGCGTGCCCGAGGAGTAGTACCAGTTAGAGGCAGGATAGAGAGGCTTCTCTAGAGCCACAAATAGATGTTAATGAGGATCAGGCCCTTATAGAGCCCACAACTACACCTTTACTTCAGAACACTCTGTTGAGGATGATAGGTATGCTCGAAAACCTCACTCAGAGGGGTGGTATGACAGGCACGCAGGGAATTTCCTAACCGAGAGTAGAAGAACAAACTTCAGGGCAGCATCAGGGTGTAGTTCATAAGGATCAGGTAGGGCAGCCCCCAGTGGTCCCTGCACCAGCTAATAGGGTACAAACCACTTCGAAGGCAGTCCTAGTTGCAGATGATCAGCTTAGTTATGAAAGATTTCAGAAGATGAGACCACCTCAATTTCAGGGTCGTAATAACAAGGACGCATATGAATTTCTGACTTTGTGCCATGAGATGCTTGATGTAGTAGGGTTGGTTGATCAACGTGGTGTCCGTTTTGGGGCACTTCAGCTCCGTGGACTAGCCAGAGAGTGGTGGAGGACTTATGTAGCATCTAGACTAGCTGGATCTCCTCCAGTGGATTGGGGTGTGTTCTCTAATGTTTTTAAGGAGCGTTTCATTCCTTGGAGTGTGCGAGAAGAGAGTCGATTGAGGTTTGAGGACTTAAGGCAAGGAGGTATGACTACTACTGAGTATGAAGCCCGTTTTTGTCAATTATCTCGACATGCCTTAACTATGATTCCAAATGAGGGGGAGAGATTCTGTAGATTTATGAGGGGTTTGAACTTCTCGATTAGATCCTATGTATTTAGAGAAGCTCGTGAGAAGGATTCTTTTCAGTCTATTATGAGCACAGCCAAGGAGGCAGAGTTATTGGTTCGAGAAGAGTTCAGAGATCCTAAGAAGGCTCGTACTATGGGTCAATTTTCTTATACCTCATCTGGAGGTAGAGGGTTCTATAGAGGGGGTGGCTCATCTCAGCATAGAGGACCAGTTCATGCATCATTACCTGCTTCTGAGGGTGGTCATACACATAGTGAGTCCCAGAGTTCTACTCGCGGTGGTCATAGTAGTTCTTTCGATGGACAGCAGTCCTCTGCACCGAGGTCTTGTTATGGGTGTGGGGATCCAGGATATTTGATTCGACAGTGCCCCTTTCAGACTCGTTCTGGACCCCATCGTACTAATTCGGCAGCTCTAATTAGAGATTCAGCTCCACCGGCTAGAGGTCGGGGCAGTGTCAAACTGCTAGAGGTGGCATGACTCCAGACAGTGGTACTTTGATTCCACATGGTGTAGATTGAGGTGTAGCTCAGATTGGGGGTGGAAGAGGAGCTTAGTGCTATGCATTTCCTGGAAGACCCGAGGCAGAGGCCTTAGATGCAGTTATTACAGGTATTGTTCCAGTCTTTCATCGGCCTGCATCTGTGTTATTTGATCCTGGATCTACCTACTCTTATGTTTCCACATACGTTTCATCTGGGTTTGAGATATTATGTGACCAAATATCTGTTCCCGTGCATGTTTCTACACCAGTAGGAAAACCTTTAGTGGTGGATCAGGTATATCGGTCTTGTCTTGTTTCTTTGGCTGGATATGATACTTGGGTAGACATGATTATTCTGGATATGGTAGATTTTGATGTAATCTTAGGGATGGATTGTCTTTCTCCTTATCATGCTATCCTTGACTGCTACACAAAGACTGTAACCTTAGCCATGCCTGGTGTCCCAAAGATTGAATGGAAAGGAGATAGTAGTTCTTATCCTAGTAAGGTTATCTCCTACATTTATGCCCAAAAATTGGTTGATAAGGGGTATTTGTCTTATTTGGCCTTCATTCGTGATAATAGTATTAAACCACTTTCTATAGAGTCTATCCCAGTGGTTAAGGAGTTTGTCGATGTGTTTCCCGCTGACCTTCCAGATGTTCCACCCGATAGGGATATTGACTTTCCCATTGACCTAGAGCCATGCACTAAGGCCATCTCTATTCCTCCGTATAGAATGGCACCAGCTGAATTGAAAGAATTGAAGGAACTACTCCAAGACATATTAAGTAAAGGATTCATTCTCCCTAGTGCGTCATCTTGGGGTGCCCCGGTCATGTTTGTGAAAAAGAAAGGTGGGTCCATGAGGATGTGTATTGATTATAGGCAGTTGAACAAAGTGACTGTCAAGAACAAGTACCCTCTTCCCCATATTGATGACTTATTTGATCAGCTTTCAGGAGCGGTTGTGTTTTCTAAGATTGACTTAAGGTCTGGTTATCATTAGTTGAGGATTAGGGCATCAAATATTCCTAAGACAGCTTTCCGAACTCGTTATGGGCACTATGAATTTTTAGTGATGTCCTTTGGGTTGACTAACGCCCCTACAACGCTCATGGAGTTGATGAATAGGGTGTTTCGTCCATACTTAGATTCTTTTGTTATATTATTTATCGATGACATCTTGGTGTATTCCAGGACTGAGGCTGATCATATTAGTCACTTGAGGATAGTGTTACAAAGGTTGAGGGAGGAAAAACTATATGTAAAATTCTCCAAGTGACAGTTTTGGCTTGATTTGGTAGTGTTCTTAAGGCGTATGGTGTCTAAAGAGGGGATCAGAGTAGATCTGGCTAAGGTTGAGGCAGTTAAAGGTTGGTCGAGGCCAACTTCAGCTATAGAGATTCATAGTTTTGTGTGGTTAGCAGGATATTATAGGCGATTTATTCAGGTTTTTTCTTCCATTGCGGCCCACTGACTAGAATAACACAAAAGAATGTATCCTTTCATTAGACCGATGAGTGTGAGGCAAGCTTCCAAGAGCTTAAAACTTTGTTGACTTCAGCTCCTATTTTTACACTATCTGAGGCAGGTGTGGACTTCACGGTGTATTATGATGCTTCAAGAGTTGGATTAGGTGGTGTACTGATGCAAAAAGGAAAAGTTATTGCCCACGTGTCTAGACAATTGAAGGTTCATGAGAAAAACTACCCTATTCATGACTTAGTGTTAGCATCTGTGGGTTTTGTGCTCAAGCTGTGGCATCACTATTTATATGGTATACATTGTAAGTTCTTCACTGATCATAGAAGCCTTCAGTATATATTCAGTCAAAGGGATCTAAACTTGAGACAGCGTAGGTGGATGGAGTTGCTAAAGGACTATGATTTAACCATCTTATATTATCCGGGGAAGGCGAATGTTGTGGATGATGCCTTGAGTAGAAAGACCCCTAGCATGGGGAGTCTAACCACCATTTGAATGGAGGAGCAACCTTTGGCCAGGGATGTTCAGCATCTACCTAATGGCCTAGTCAGGTTACAGCTTTCTGATAAGGGCGGTGTACTTGCTTTTCTTAAGGCTCATTCTTCCTTGATTGACCAGATTCGAGAGCATCAGTTTGAGGACGAGAAGTTATGCCTCATCAGAGACAAAGTGACCAAAGGAGAGGCTAAGGAAGCAGTGCTTGATCTTGATGGTGTTTAAGGATTGGAGGTCGAGTCTGTGTGCATAAGGTAGGTGATTTAATTAGATTGATTCTTGAGGAGGCTCACTGTACTCGTTATTCCATTCATCCAGGAGCAGCGAAGATGTATCATGACCTAAGTCAGCACTATTGGTGGTGTGGTATGAAGAAGGATATTTCAAAATTTGTGGCTAAGTGTTTGACTTGTCTGCAGGTTAAGTGTGAGCACCGGCGATATGGAGCTGAGTTTCAGAGGAAGCCCATCCCCACATGGAAGTGGGAGTGAATCACTATAGATTTTGTGGTGGGTTTGCCAACTACTATAGGCGGTTATGATTCTATCTGGGTAGTCATGGATTAATTAACTAAGTCTACCCATTTCATTCCTGTCAAGGTTAAGTATACAACAGAGACGTTAGCTAACCTTTACATCAGTCAAATAGTTAGATTGCATGGTGTGCCTATTTCTATCATTTCTGATCGGGGTTCACTTTTCACTTCAAATTTTTGGAGGTCCTTGCAGCATGGTCTAGGTACTCAGCTGGATATGAGCTCAGCGCTTCACCCTCAAATAGATGGACAGTCTGAGCGAACTATTCAGGTGTTGGAGGACATGCTGCGAGCATGTATGATTGATTTTGGTACCCGTTGGGACCAACACTTGTCCTTAGCAGAGTTCACCTACAATAATAGTTATCACTCCAATATTCAGATAGCTCTATTTGAGGCATTGTATGGTAGAAGGTGTAGGTCTCTGATTGGTTGGTTTGATTCTGCTAAGACAGACTCATTAGATGCAGACATTCTGAGAAATGCTATGGAGCAATCCCGAATGATTCAGGGTAAATTGTTGACGGCCCAGAGTCAACAAAGGAGTTATGCAGATAGGAGGGTCCGGGCATTAGAGTTTATGGAGGGAGATCACGTTTTAATCAGAGTATCATCCATGAAGGATGAGATGCGGTTTGGAAAAAAGGGCAAGCTTAGCCCTCGATTTATTGGCCCATTTGAGATTTTGGAGAGAGTTGGAGAGGTGGCCTATAGATTGGCCTTGCCACCTAGCATATCATCTGTACATCCTGTCTTCCATGTCTCCATGCTCTGGAAGTATGTGCCGAATGAGTCTCATATACTTTCATTTGATTCGATGGCATTAAATCCAGACTTGTTGTTTGAGGAGGAGCCTATTGCTATTTTGGATAGACAGGTTCGCAAGTTTAGAAACAAAGAGATAGCATCCGTGAAGGTGCAATGGAAGAACCGTCCAATTAGAGAGACGACTTGGGAGATAGAATCAGATATGTGTGCTAAATACCCTCACCTTTTCGAAACTTCAAGTACTTTCTTTTAATTTATGTTCGAGGATGAACATGATTTTTAGTGGTGGATAATGTAAGGACCCGTTAGATATTTTAAGAATTGGTCCTATTATTTTCTTAAAAT